>LBNU01035152.1:39107-60782 GCA_014162995.1 Artemisia annua
AAAAAAAGAATGATTGATACCCTTACTGAAAACGCCACTACCAGTTGAGTTGGTACTACCTGGGAACAATGAATCAGTTGATACCGGCATTGCGCCTAAAATGTCTTCCAT
Source organism: Artemisia annua (assembly GCA_014162995.1). Taxonomy (NCBI): domain Eukaryota; kingdom Viridiplantae; phylum Streptophyta; class Magnoliopsida; order Asterales; family Asteraceae; genus Artemisia; species Artemisia annua. Next base: position 39,219 of record LBNU01035152.1, read on the forward strand.
CCACTCGTACTGCCTAACCGTCCCACGCCATACCACACATATTTCACGACAACCAATGGACTTACTGTACTCGTCATTTGAAACTGCAACGTACCCCATCCAGTTGGATTCATATTCACTATCTTCACGAGACATGCCATGGACAAATAAAGAAAAGAACCAGTCTATTTTAGAAGTAGCATAGAAGAAAGAAGTGACATCATATTTAGATTCGGCCCAAGGGACCATAGTTCCTTTGAAGAAGGACTTCTTGCCATAGTTGCTATAGCCACAATATTTCGAGCTCTCTTCATTATTGAAAGCTTTTTGTGTGGCCGTTATAAGGTCACCATAGTTGACCAAGAGCCTGCGCAGGCTAGGGTCTAAAGGGTCAAGAAGTCCAGCCCAGTTGTTGCTACCGTGGAGCTCATCGTATGTTGGTGCTGACCCCATTGGCCGGATTACTGAGGTTGAAGAACAATGTATGTTTGTTTGGCTTAGAATGGTGTGGTGTGACTAAATCTTTTGTACTATGAGTCCTAATTTATAGCATGTTTTGGATGGTGACCCATGTGTAAAAATATTACTCCGTAAGACTTATCCCCAGTTTACACGTTTATAATGTTGGCAGTGGCGGAACTAGGATTTCAAAATAGGGTATGCACTTTTGCTCGAATGGTCCTCGAAGGGTCCTTGAAGGGTATGCACCCTATGTTTTTTACACTACCCGTCGAATTTTAGGGTATGCACGTGCATACCCGTGCTATAAGCTAGGTCCGCCCCTGAATGTTGGCCAACATTATTGAGTTTTTTTTAGATTAACAATGTGTTTTAAAAACTTAATAAACTAAACGAGTACTTTGAAAAATATTTAATATATAAAATTATTTCTTTTTCATTGACCCTCAACGTGATCCACCTCCCTTCTTCACCATGGCCATCAGTCCCATCACCCCAAGAGTCACAAGGTCCAAACGATGTTGCTCATCCCGTGTCCCAACATCGTCCACTTCCGATCACCTATTATTCATCACACTCGCTTCCTAGTCATAATTACAAAACACCCGAACCAATTCTCGAATTCACTTTTATGTTTTATCACATTTAACTTTAATCCATTAGTCAATACAAGAAAGTGCGCAACATGTATGTTATTATCTATTTCACTATTTGCATTCTGTAAGCTAATGAACATTATCATAATTCTATTCTATACGTACGTAGTAACAAATAAGAAGAATAAAAATTGTTAAATTGAATGGAGGAGATGGAAAAAGAAAAGCAAAAGTATTTTGTTTTTTAATACTACCTCACTCTCAAAATAATTGTAGTGGAGGAATATTTTATTTAAGTGATTGAAAATTAAAGTGGCTCCACTTTTACTAAACTATGTGATTTTTATCTCCTGACAATAGGAGAGAGATCCTCTCAAGTTAAGAGGATAATTTGAGTCAAGTTGAGGAATTGCCATTGGATTTGATCCAATGGCTCAAATCAAAAGAAGTTTTTTTTTTATTTGAGCCATTGGATCAAATCCAATGGCTCATAATTCCTCAACTTGACTCAAGTTGTATAACACAACTTGAGAGGATCTCTCTCCCTGACAATAATTTTGAGACGAAAGAAGTATTGAACATCTATGGCCGGAATCTGGAATAATGTAAAATCAAGACATTAGACTAATGCTAGTGGTGACCACTTTCTCACCCAAGGAACCTCGCCACGTCAGCGTCACCTCAACTTTTTCTCTCAACAACTACATCTCAACCACAATTAACTAGTGGTGACCACAAAAGCAACCCCACAAAAGCAACCCTATAACTCCCACATTTACTCCCAAATCTTCAAAATCACAAAAGCAACCTCACAATTGTTTCGGTTGCATCACCGACCGAGTTTTTGAAAAAATCATCAAGTGACGCGTTGCATTGGGAAGAGCTAGGGGGAGAGGCGCGTTGCATTGTGGGGTTGTGGTTGCCAAGCAACGCCCACTAGCGTTAGTCTTATATATCAAAGTACGACAGGTTACGTTGATTTAGTAGTTTATATAAATAACGTGGTTTCAAAGAGATGGTTTTTGGTTAGAATTCTCATGCATGTTATGTTTCTTTAATTATTATTTTTAAATACTCATTACGTTAAAATAAAAAAATAAAAAATACATTAGAGTTTTTTTTTTTTTTTTTTTTTTTTTTTTTTTTTGAAAGGCATTAGAGTTAGTCTTTGGGTTTTGGAAATTGGCTTTTTAACACTCCGGGTTTGGGTAAAAACTCCTCAATTCCCTATCTTATCTTAGCTTTAATTTACAAGAACAATATTATTCATCACACTGAAACTTGAGATCTAAATATGAGCCACATTTACTGTTCTTGACCCATTTGGAGTTTCAAGGAACAACGTAAAGATTAAATTAATATATTAGAGTCCTAAGACTTACCTCATGGAACTAAATCTTGACATATACATGATGATAACGTATTACTCCCTCCGTCCCAAAATAAGTGTCCAGTTTGACTTTTCAGAGTCAAATTGGTTCAACTTTGACCTTAAATATTTTTCTGTTGTACAGAATACCTGACGAAAAATTATACCATTGAAAAGTACACTTAAAACTCAATCCATTTATATATTTTTCATCAACTATTATATAACACCCACAAAAATAGTTAAGGTCAAAGTTGAACCAGTTTGACTCTGAAAAGTCAAACTGGACACTTATTTTGAGACGGAGGGAGTATAAAATAATGAACAAGAACACAAAAATGAGAATAGAAAGTGAGAATTCATATTAAGAGATGATCTTCGAAGAGGTTACAAGTAATGATTATTTATAAAGTAAATAAATGCATGTAAAACTTAATAGTCCGATTGTGATAAAGGTGAATATACATAACTTTCTTTATTAATACTAGCTATAAGTCCCGTGCGTGCACGGGGTTACACATAAATCAAATTTATTTTAAAACTTTAATTTAGTATATGGACATATAAGAATTTACCTATGAAAATTGTGATATAAGTATAACCAATACTTGTTCAAGATTTTTTTTATTATGTATTAATATCTATTACAATAATATTTTGTAAAACAATTTATTGGTTGAAAGATTTAACTTTGTTTAACTGACATAGATGTTAAGGTTGAGGTTGATGTTGTTGTTTAACTTTAACTATTCATATCATGTTGTACAAAATTGTGCGAGTTAACCACTTAAGGGTGGCCTAGTGGTAAAAGGGCTTGTGACTATCACTCTAAAATGTGTGAGGTCTCAAGTTCAATTCCTGCTAGGTGCAAACAACCTTAAGTGGCCACGCCAACCTCCTGAAAAGGGAGGGCTTCACCTGGTTTGAGTCTGTGTAGCGGTGGGTTCAAACCCCGTGGATTAGTCGGCCAAAAAAGTCGGAAACCATGGTTATCAAAAAANCATAATCAGCGTTGATGAAGTTAAAATATGCTCCGTAAAGTTTTTTTAAAATGTTTTTCTGGATATCCATATATAAACTTTAAATAAGAATTTCATGAGTCGCTGTTATAAGTATAATAGCGTATATTTATTTTCATATCACAGTAATCCGTGCTTACATTTGATATTCATATTCCCGTTAACAACAGTTTAGCCGTATTTAATATTCAAGCCTGTGTACGCATAAATTAAACTTTTAAAATAAAATAACATGAGTTTTTATTTAACGTATATAGTAACAAAACTATTTTAATTGATGAAATTCTAAAATTAATATTAGTTTAAAAAAAATATTTGACGTATATTAAAACTAAGTCATATATTTACAAAAAATTTTAATTTTAATAGATAAAAGCCTAAAAATAAAACTAATACTCATGTAATTTTAAACAAAATTCATATTATAAAGTATATGAGGGATAAAATGTAAGGGGTTATTTTATTTTTATTTTTTTCCTAAAGTTATTAAAAATATGGAAACTTGTAATTATTCTTAACTCTATATAATTTATGTAAAATTCAACCACTAAAGTTTATTAATTACTTTCTCTTTTTTTAAGTTTTTCTTTTCACAAATTTGACACAAATATTTTTTATGTGTTTTTTTCTCAACCAAATTTCTCTACCAAATTTATTAAAGTTTGATCAAAATCAATTCAATTTTGACTTTCTATTGACCAATCACATTGCTTGATTTTGCCTACGTGGCAAAATCGAGCTCTCCTATTGGTTTAATTTTTTTCAATAAAAAAGATTTTACAAAAACACTCCGAAATAATGTATTTCTTATATAAAAGACTAGCTTCATAACCTGCCCGATGGGCGGGTTCGTTTCATATTATTGTTTGATAAAATCATTTGCACGTAAAATAAATAATGAATAACGGCAAATACGTTAAACAAAATAATTCGAAACAAAAATATAATGCTCATGTATTATATGTAAAAAGAACATTAGTGTCCACGTACATGTATAGTTTAAGCACCATTCATGCCAAGAGATTCAGTCTACTATATTTGAATATCAATAATATCATCAAGAAAGAGCATAAAAGACTTAAAAAAAAGGTTGATTGTTCCAAAAATTTATACAACCCATAATTAATCAATATGGAAGGTAACAAAGAAAATACAACCACCATCATGGTTGCATTACATGGGTAATGTCAAGCAGGTACATATTTCCATTATATAGTGTTAAGAACACTACCATTCAACCAATGTTTCTCTATTTGACATACCCTAAACACCTCCAATTGCCTGCCAACTCAAGACTCATAATTTTAACTCTCCAACTTTCTGGCTCTTTAATTTCTAAATGCCTTACTACAAAATCACCAATATCAACAAATATAATAGAATAAACTCACCACCAATAAATCGAAAATACACTTTTGGTCACATCTGCAAACTGTTAGCTGAACATAGTTTACAAAAAGTGTCATTAATGTTTCAAAAGCTAACTCAACCCACGTCATACAATCAGGCTAAGAATGTGGCAACTGTATCTATTTGAAAGTATAGTAAAAAAAAAGGATCAAGGCCAAGAACGTGGCAACTATACATGGTAACGGGTGCTAGGTTGCAATGATAATTAAGAGCAAGAATACATTGTTTAAAATTTTGAAAATTTTAAAAATCTTCACTTACATCCAAGCCATGAGTAGCAACTGGATATCCCTTCTAAAGTGGTACCAGGAGTTGATATTCGACACTGTCTGCATACACTTAAAGAACCTCAAAGGATCGTCTTGATGCTTTCCCATGTAAGTTACGATATTTTCTAGCTGGATGAACCTCTGTTCCCTTAAAAAACGATACACATGGAAAACTATAATACAATTTTTTTTAAATCTTAGCATTTTGATGATTTAGCTAATAAATAATAAGTCGCAAGAAAAACGGGGTACTTTCCCTTGTAAGAACTATCCTTACGTTACTAAAGGACTGCATTTATGAATCGGAAGAGATCAGAAAAGAAAATCTTATACTATAACTTTCAAGACAATTGCAATAGTATGAGCTAATTAGGTTCTGTTTGTAAATTCCAATCCCATTTCTTGGTTTTCACATTATAGCTTATTCAGTTATCTAAAACAAACACAAATCATGACTGATAACATCGGTTGTGATTCAGTATCAAAGGGTCATAGTGGTTGTATGTTATTTTTGGCTCAATATTGATTAATCTAATCTAATACAAATGGGACAACTGTGTTAAATCGTGAAAGTGAACTGTTGGAGAGTTGGTCTTATATGTCACAATATAAACTATTATCTTGATTATTCGTTTCGTTTATGATTCCTGTTTAACTCAGGGTTTGTTTACATTGCTTACTTGAGCAAGGTCTTATCACTTTCTATTCTATTCTGCGATCTCTATGTTATCTAGTTAATTCAATACTCATCGTAACATTTTTTTGCTTCTGTAATATACCCAATCAAAGATTACATACCTGATCAAGTTTCCATCAGCGCCAAGCGGTTTATTTGGAGATCTCCATACAACTGTGTCACTCCGACTTGATTTAGGCTAATAACTACAAAAGAGCATTAAGTAGAAAACTAAAAAATAATTTGCAAAGACTGAATGAAATAATTATATAAAATACCATACCTTACGTCCTTTGTCATAAATCCACCCTCATGAACACTCACCATCAATATGATATGTAGCAGTCTTGGAGTCGGTTTTCGCAGAAGCTTGGTAAAATCAGAGTCCCAAACACCATATCCTTATCCAGGAACTCATGTGCCTTTTCTTTCGAGAAATATCTTATCCTAACTCCAGATGATTTCTCTTATTATGGTCCAATGCAACCATAGCATGTCTTGAAATTCTGTCTGACATTGTGAATACAATGCTATTACGACTGACCATGACCTAAAGTTGGTATATAATTGAGAGCTTCTTCATCTCGCTCTGTGATTTGGTAGAAACCACAATCAAAATCAGTGGGGTCGATAAACATGTTGTACTATCATGATACATATGCTACAAAAGTACACGTTATTAAATTAGTGTTCTTACCTCTTTCGCTGTAATTTTGTTACTCTTCATTCCAGTTTGACAAAAATCAGGCACACACTTTTCTGAAAATATAAATAAGATAATGAATGCACTTGTCAATGACACAGTAAATATGTGACATATACATGATTTTGTTAATTATTAATTGACCATGAACATCTGGATCTGCATTTAATTCATGGACCTTTGCCATCAATTCAGCTTTGGCCACTTGTTCTCGAAGATAGCTGTCAATAGACTTAATACCAACCTCGGCACATGCTTTTCTCTTCATATTAGCATAACTTTGAGAATCTTTTTTTTGTCCATCAATCACCACATCAATTCCCGATGCCTGAAACAGAAAAAGTGAGGATCACCACCTCAATTCCCACTATTCATTTAACCTTTTCTAAATAATAACGATTTAGGATGGTGTAAACATCTAAACACATGTTTAACGTTATGAAGCACGTACCAACATCTCATTCTCAACGGCACTTGTCTAAGGTGCCTGCATGACAAAAGGGTTAAATGCACATCACATAACCAACCGAACTTCCTTTAATCATCTAGCACCTGCGATATGAAAATGATAAATAAACGAAGTCTGAAAAAAAACTGCCACATCATAAAACCTATGTACAGGCACATCCAAACACTATTTTCTACATCCCGTTTGATTAATTATCTTATTTGATTATTCAGTATAACATGATCACTTTTAAAATGAACCTCCACACACTTTTTTCTACATCCTGTTTGATTAGTAATCTTGTTGGGTGCCCTCGATATACTTGAACCTGCCTGAAAAAATATTGATCATAATACAATACATTTTTTCATTATATTTTGTATACTAAAAACAAACATAAATGCGTAGAGAGTTACAACCTTTCGTTAAATCATGAGTACACGTTAAATTTAAATACCAACAATGCTTGAATCTGTACCTATAAATTGGATGATTACACATATCGACAATCACAAGTGGATATTTCATGGCTTTTGTTAAATCATGAGTACACGTTAAATTTAACCTTTTGTTAAATCATGGATATGTAGCCAATGAGTCCATAATATAAAGCTTCGTACCTATAAATTCAAGTTTAATAACAGGCATCGTACTCTACATCGATACGTTATATACTTACTATTGGCTTTCCTGTGACAATAGCAGGAGGTGAGTAACCATGAAACTTTGAGTACTCATCTAACATCCAAACCATAATATGTCAATATCACCGAAAGTTAGTATGACGCTTTTTACTGAATGTGTGGCATCTGAATATACATGAAATCCCTTTGATTGTGCGGGTAAGTAACTGAAGTTGGTTCAAAAAAATGACTAAAACATTTTACTGAAGCAAAAAAATGTAAAAACGACACCATATAAAACGCGGACAAAAGACAGAATGAAGCACGCAGATTAGCAAAACATACCACATGCTAAAACTTGTCTCTGTAACCGAAGTACCAAGTTGTGTCATTTCATCATCGAACACCTATTACAAAATTACAAAATAGTATTGGGCTTGAATTCACATTCAAGCATTTTATAAAACTTCATGTTAACACCACTTGTAATCTCAGTTAAAGAATCCATATAGCTTGACATACCATATCCATTTCAAGTAAAAATATCTAATTAACACAAAATAAAGGACAAAATAGAAAAAAGATATTATACCTTATCGAGTCGTAGCAGTGCTTTGGATATATGCGGTCATTAAAATAAACGAAAACCTGATAATCGAAACACCCACGAATTAAAAATCAAAACAACTGCAGAAAATGGAATTACCCACGAATTAAATAAACATAATAGATGTTGAATTTACAAATGAAATCTTACCAGGCCGCTAGTGAGGTTGGATCATGGATTTAGGGTTTTGTGTTACAATGAGGATGCGATTGAGGTTTTGTTTGATTATCCTTTTGTGATTTTTCGGTTTTTCCTCTTCATTGAATAGATTATAATTTTGAAATCTTTCAGTTAAAAATTGAAATTCAAATGATCAATCGATAAAGATGGAATGTGAATTTTGAATGGATGATTGAGAGAGAATGAATACAGATTTTTTGGGTGTGATTAGTGAAGAAAGACTGAATCAACATTGATTGATGGCGTGATTTTAGGTTTCCTCAATATTTGAATTCATATGTAACTGTAAATTAAAGCATGGATAATGAATTAATGATTGACTGCATTCAAATATTTGAGTGAAATATGGAAGGTGGGATTCGGTTTTGGAAAGGAGTGAGAAATTAAAGCATGACATGTTAGGATTGTGTGCATCTAACACAAAAACCAACTTGCTCCATTAGTTAACACTATGTTGAATGGGAGGAAAGACCAGGGTTCGATTCCCATAAGTGTCTAATTTTTTAAACTAATTTCGTGGCAGCACAGAGTTGCCAGCATGGAGGAGACTGCCTAGTCACATGATGACTCATATTATCCAGTCAGCACATCATGCCAAGTGGCATTTCATTGTCATGGTACAGCTTTCAAAGCATCAAGTGCAACTCATATCTTGCCTCATATATATGTAAAGATTTACAACAAGACTTAAATTATTCACACATGTGTGATTATAACATAATAAACTAGTTATAATACCCATGCACGCATGGAGTTTTTTCAGAATAATTTAATTATATAGGGTATGTTTGGCAAAAACTAGCTGTAAGCTGTATACTGTAAGCTGTTAACTGTAAGCTGTAAGCTGTAAACTGCAAGGCTGTTAATATGAGCTACAAGCTGTATCTTTTTTTCAATAAAATTGTTTGGTAAATTAGCTGTTAAATATAATTATAAGCTGTTAACAGTAATTTTATGTTTTAACAGCTCTGAAATATTTTAAAAGCTTCATGAATCAGCTTTTCATTTTGGAGCTATTTGTTTAAAATAAAAGCTTGAAGTTGATGTACCCAAACAGAGCTACTTGTTTTGGAAGAGATTATTTTTGTAACAAAAAGCTTACAGCTCCAAAAAAGCTGCGTACCAAACAGGCCCTAGTATTATCATTTAAAAACAGAAAATCTTATGTATATTTTAAAAAGTTAGAGCATCAACATGTGCGAACGTAAGAAAAATTGTTAGCAGAAATTGTAAATATAACCATGGCATCGACCTTTTATTGGATTCTTGAGCGTGTCTCCTTATAATATTATTGGGTCAAAGGTTCTTTGATCACATGGGTTTACACATAAATCAAATTTATTTTAAAATTTTTGCTTACTATATGGACATATAAGAATTTAACCGTGAAAATTATGATATAAGTACAACTAATAAGTATGCATTAGTTTTTATTATGTATTAATATCAATTAATATTTTGTAAAAATTTTATTCGATGAAAGATTTAACTTTGTTTAGCTGACATAGATGTTAATGTTGAGGTTGATGTTGTTGTTTAACTTTAACTATTGATATCATGTTGTACAAAATGTGCGAGTTTAGTAGCACATAATGAGCGTTGATGAAGTTAAAATATACTACGTAAAGTTTTTCAAAAAGTTTTTCCGGATATCCGTATATAAACTTTAATTAATAATTACATGAGTCGTTATAAGTACAATCGCGTATATTTATTTTCATATCACAGTTACTCGTATTTACCATTTGATATTTTTATTACTGTTAATAATAATTTTACTGTATTTAATATTCAAAACCGTGTACATATAGATTAAACTTTTAAATAGGATAACATGAGTTCTTATTTATATTTAACATACATAGTAAAAAGATATTTTAATAGATGAAAGTTTAAAATTAATATTTATTTTAAAAGTATTTAACGAATATTAAAACTAATTCGTACATTTATAAAATTTTGTAAGTTTAATATATGGAAGTTTCAAACCAATACTAATCCTCATGTAATTATAAACAAAGTTCATATTATAAAGTGTAGGGGTATAAAGCGTAAGGTTTTATTTGTTTATTATCTAAAGTTATCAAAAAATATGGAGATTTATAATTTTACACTTAACTACATATAATATATTTAAAATTCAACCACTAATGTTTTATTAATTACCTCCTCTTTTCTTAAGTTTTTATTTTCATAAATTTGACACTTATATTTTTATGTATTTTTTTCCTCAATCAAATTCTCCACCAAATTTATTAAAGTTTGACCAAAATCAATTCAATTTTGACTTTTTATTGGTCAATCATATTGTTCGATTTCACCTATGTGTCAAAATCGAGCTTTCCTATTGGCCCAATTATTTTTTCCACCAAGACTGTTTTGTCAAAAAAACTCAAAAATGATGTAATTCTTTTTTTATTATATAAAAGATGTGTTTAGTGATCCTTATCCAAATTGGGCTCATGATGGCGATATTAATTAATCGCTTTCATGTTTGATTTCGAAGTTTTCTTCTACACGTTTTTTTCATTAGTTTGTGTAACCAGCGGGTAGGTGGAAAATATATATATANGTTAAGTTTTCCGATGCAACTTGGAGTATATTATTATGGCCCGTTTGATTTGTAGATGGGTTTAGAATTAAGATTTAGATTTGGATTTATGATTTGGATTTGAATGTAAAGTTTGTTTGGTTTGCAAATTGGTTTTTGGTTTAGATTTGAAAAATGTTAAAAATAAAAAATATATGTGGTTATATAAGTAATTGTTGTCCCACTTAAAAATAGTAATAATAGAATGAATGGTCATCAACTACCTTGTGGTCTAGTGGGTAACACTTATTAAGTTAAGTGTGCTCTTCGTGAAAGTAGTACTAGTTGGGTGATCAACCGGGAAATTTTCATTCGAGCGACTCAAGGGGCAGTTGATACCCGGCAATGAAGATTTGAACTTCGGTATGAATCTGAGCCAAACCCCGGTTTTCATCCGGCAGTTACTCCAGCAAGGCAACTTGTGTGGAGGCGGTACGGTTTCCGGGAGGACGCCAGTGATTCCCCACTGTCCCCAGCGCGCGCCCGGTTAAGACAACGTAAGTCTGCCAGTGGTGGATGAGGGTCTGCCTTTGAGGCAGGTGCGATTCTGACAAGAAACTAAGAAATTCGCCGTTCAAAAAAAATAGAATGAATTGTCACAATTAAATACGAGTACAAATATATGTAGTTTACACATCTTTCAAAAATAAGTGTACTACTCTATCAGGATATCCAGGCATTAGGGTGGGTTTTGTAGATCATGGATTTGAGGGTTTTAAATACTATTTAAAAACCTATGCACATCAAACAAACAATGTATTTTTACTTTCATCCCTAACCCCACAAACCAATAACCAATACCAAACGGGCCCTTAAATTATTTGTAATGATAATTTGCTAACTTGGATAGCATTGCCAAACTTGCAAAGAAGATGGCGGATAAGAAAAAGCATACATCTCTTCCTTTGGTTTATCGATTGTTGAAGTTGGCTTTAGTCTTGCATGTTGCTACCGCTACGGTCGAAAGAAGTTTTAAAAAATGAAGCTCATTAAAACTGATTTGCATGATTGGATGGGCGATTATTATTTTAACGGTGCTTTAACTTGTGCTATAGAGAAAGAAGAACTTATTAATGTTAAAAATGAGGTAAGCGTTTTTCCGTTATGGAAGATCGTAGGATCTTTGATTATAAGTTAATCCGTGGTAATGAATTGTTTGTTTTCATTTACAGTACTTTTTAACTCTATTACATTACGGTTCAAAAATTTGTGTGCACCGGATCATATTTGATATGGTTCCAGCTCTGTTACAACACCATTTTGAATCAAACGTGTTTCATTGCTTTCAAATTTCAAATAAGAATTAGAGAGCAAATGTTACATATCCAGATATGTTATTGCCAGTATTTTATTCTAAAATAATCTCTTTTTGATGACGTATAGTCCGCACTCGGGTCACGAACCCGACTAATGGACACTACTAATACCTAGCCCATCACGCATGGGCTATCGTGATCAAGATTTGGGCTTACAAAGGCCCAAATCCGTAATTATTATTTATGGTCTAGATATGTGATCTCTTATTTATGGGATAAGGATCAAAGACCGCATTAAGTGGGATACGCCGAAGAGTAAGGAACACGAATCCAATAAGGATTCCGTGTGTATATAAAGGGCATCTCGGCCCTCATTGAGGTATCATCTAAAAACCCTAACTCTTCACTATAACCCTAAAACCGATTACTTACTCTCACGCCGGAGGATAATCGTGGGAGACAATCCCACGATAAGCCTAACGGTGTTGTTTGCTTTCTTAGTGCGCAGGTCTCAAGCAGTAATATCCAATTGGTACGAGAACAGGAGTCCAAATAAGGAACGCCCAACTTTTGTATCAACAAGTGGCGCCATCCGTGGGACCCTACACTAAGAACTCCACTAAGAACTAGAATGACGAAACACGGAAACGTAAACCAGCGGACTCCGCAGATGAAGAAGACATATGGTGAACCACAGGGGAAGAAGCAGCAAAGTGATTCAACCTCTAAGCAGGCCTCTGGAACAACCAGTGCGCCCAGGCACCAAGGGTCAGGCCCAGATCTGATCTTTCCAATGGTAGAACTTCCCACAGGGACTACCCAGGCCACTACGACAACCACTAGCGCGGAAGATCTACAACGCACTCCTTTCACTACCCCCACCAAACGGTGCCAGAAACAGACCCCACTGAGCCGCCACGTGCGCCTAACCGAGACAAGGGTCCCAATATGGAAACAGACATCCTCGCGCTAGAAGGAGTCGCACCTGAACTAGCACCAAGTGATTTTGTATATCAAAACTACGAAACCTTGGCTGCCCTTATGCAAGAAGAAGCGAAAAGGAGGTCAAGTCAGAGCCTGTAAGCCCGGCTCAACTTCAGCCCTGAGTATGAAGCATCCCCACCGCGTCACCGGAGGAGAGGCGCGAGAAGGATAGCCGCCGACTCCCAGTGTTCACTAGGGTCGAGAAGAAAGTTGTGGATGATGAAGCAGCTGACTTGCAATACTTGGAGGAACACAAAGACGATGGAAGGCATACCAATGTCTACGCTAGGCTTGGTAGTCGCAGGGTTCACGATAGACTTGGGCGACAGCGCTCACCAAGCGAAAGCCCGCCAAGGTTTAGCAGTCAAAGAGTTCATGATAGACTTGGGCGACAACGCTCCCCAAGCGAAAGCCCTTCAAGCTCGGATTCCAAGGGAAGTCGGCGCAAGCGCCGCAAAAGGGTAAGCTCATCCTCAAGTGACTCCTCGGACAACGAGGACAAAGAAACAGGACATTGGAAGTCCAAGAGAAGATATCGCGATAAGGAGGACGAAGATATGTCCCGTCCCTGGCGCCGCCAAAAGGTTGACGCATTGACTCGGCGCATCGGCGATTTTTCAGAAGATAAGAGAAGGCGCATGCCCGCTAATGTTAAAACTTATGATGGGACGGGTGATCCTGATGACCACCTAAAAATTTTTGAATCAGCCGCCACCATCGAAAATTGGCCACAACCCGTGTGGTGCCACATGTTTAATTCTACACTGGTGGGGAATGCGCGAACCTGGTTTAGTAAGCTGTCACGAAGAAGCATAGACGGGTTTGAAGAGTTGCGAAAGGCGTTTCACTTGAACTTTACTCAAAGGAAGAAGTGCGCCAAAAACCCTGTCGAACTTGCTAAAGTAAAACAACGCCAAGGGGAATCCATAAGCGCTTATGTGGAGCGCTATAAGGACGAATGCATACACATCAAGGCATGCCCCGAAATACTAAAGATCTCAGTGTTCATGAATGGAATCAATAACCCAGAACTTATCAGAAGGTTAAATGATAAGGTTCCCCAAACCTTTGATGAACTTATGAAGCGCACGAGGTCCTTTATCCAAGGGGAAGCAGTCGCTGCGGATAGCAAGAAAGGCTACTCAAATTATAGGTCACAAGAACAGCCCAGGAGACAATCCAATGACCAGAGTAGCAACCGTAACAAAACCTATCGCAGTCAGGGGGGCGGACGAGAGAATGACAAATACACCCCACTAACGAAGACTCCAAGGGAGATATTTGTGACAGAAGGTGCGAACTTCCCGAAACCCCCACCAATGCGCACCCCAGAGGATCGGCGCGTAGGGAACGGGTACTGTGAATATCATGGACAAAAAGGCCACACCACCAATGAGTGTGTCCAATTGCGCCAACTAATTGATAAATTAGTAAAAGAAGGCAAATTGGATCATTTAGTTAAGAGCATCAAAGATGGAAAAGACAAACAGAAGGTCGGGAACAAGAAAGAGACACCTAAGGACAAGGCTGACACCATCTACATGATACAATCATGGCAGCGAAAGACTAGGCAAAAGGCCAGCCAAAAGTTTTCTTATGGAAGCGAAATCTCTTTCCCCACTCTGGCTGCGGACAACGCAGTAGCGGAACCACTCACCATCGAGATAAATACGGGGGGTCATGATATCCACCGCATGTATGTTGATGGAGGGGCATCCGCAGACATAATGTATGAACACTGTTTCAAAAGGTTGCGACCTGAGATACGAAGTCAGTTAAGCCCGGCCACGACGTCGTTGACTGGCTTTACAGGAGAAAAAATATGGCCCATGGGGCAAATACGATTACTCGTAGTCGTTGGGGATAAGCAACACTCTACGGCGGCCTGGATGAATTTTATGGTGATCAGATCTCCTTCGCCATACAATGGCATTATTGGAAGACCAGGAATATCAGCCATGCGCGCGGTACCGTCCACAGCACATGGGATGCTCAAATTCCCAGTAGAAGGAGGCATTGTCACCCTCTACAATACCACTGTACCACCTAGAGAGTGTAACACAGTTACATGTGAGACGACACGCACCCCAGAACAGCACGCAGCTAAAGTATCAAACCTGAAGGTCGCAATTCATCCTGATTACCCGGAGCAAGAGGTATCGATTGGGGGATCGCTGTCTGACAAAGGCAGAGCGGCCGTATGCGCACTCTTGCAAAGGAATCTAGATATCTTCGCATGGGAACCAAAGCACATGACTGGCGTGCCACGATCGATTACAGAACACAAGTTGAAAATCCGACAAGGATACCCTCCGGTACGGCAGAAAAAGCGCGGCCAGGCCCCAGAGCGCGCAAAAGCCATTCTAGAGGAAGTACACAAGCTTGTGGACGCAGGCATCATGCGAGAGGTCTATTACCATGACTGGCTCTCCAATCCAGTGATGGTGAAGAAGAGTGATGGTAGCTGGAGGATGTGCGTGGATTTCACTGATCTCAACAAAGCATGTCCACAAGACTGCTACCCGCTACCAGAGATAGACTGGAAGATAGAATCTTTGTGCGGATACCCCTTTAAATGCTTCCTAGACGCATACAAAGGGTACCATCAAATCCAAATGGCTAAAGAAGACGAAGAAAAAACAGCCTTCCACACAAGCCAGGGTGTCTACTGTTACACAAAAATGCCTTTTGGCTTAAAGAATGCAGGCGCCACTTACCAGCGATTAGTAGATAATGCATTTGAAAAGCAAGTGGGCCGCAACCTGGAAGTCTATGTTGATGACCTTGTCATAAAGAGCCATACCGAAGATGAGTTGGTAAGCGACATTGAAGAAACATTTAGGACGCTGGGGAAGATCAACATGAAGTTAAATCCTAAGAAATGCACTTTTGGTGCTACAGAAGGCATGTTCCTCGGATACTTGATAGAGCCAGCATTAAGCCATGCCCAGAAAAAACAAAGGCTGTCATCCAACTCCCTTCACCACGCACGTTGAAAGAAGTCCAGTCCCTGAATGGAAAACTAGCCGGGTTGAACAGATTCCTGTCCAAATCAGCGGATAAGTCATTTCCTCTCTTTAAAACACTCACGAAGTGTACAAAAAAGGGAGACTTTCGTTGGACTGCGGAAGCGGAAGAAGCTTTTCAACAGCTTAAGTAACATATAGCAGCGCTTCCCACACTAGTCGCACCCCGACCAGGGGGAGAGTTGATTATGTACTTGTCTGCAACTCATGGAGCAGTCAGCGCGGTGCTATTGACAGATAGGAACTCCGTACAAACACCGGTACATTTTGTAAGCAAAGCACTCAAGAAGACAGAGATTAACTATACCGCAATGGAAAAGTTGGTCCTGGCGTTAGTATTCGCCGCTAAAAGACTGCGCAGATACTTTCAAGCACACCCAATAGCAGTAATCACGGACCAACCTATCACGCAAGTTATCTCCAAACCCGACGCATCGGGGCGATTACAAAAATGGAGCGTGTTGCTAAGTGAGCATAACATCTCTTATAGACCACGCACTGCGGTTAAGGGGCAGATACTAGCAGACTTCATCATTGAGAAACCAGATACTGATGCTCCACCTCCAAGAAGCGAGGTAGAACTACAAGAACCATGGGTCCTATTCACGGACGGATCTTCGTGCGTGGACGGGTCAGGCGCAGGTCTTATCCTCACCAGCCCAGAAGGAATGGAATTCACTTAGGCACTGCGCTTTGAATTCACAGCCACGAACAACAAGGCAGAGTATGAAGCCCTAATTGCGGGATTACGCATTGCAACTCGAATGGGTGTACGCAACCTAGAAGCAAATGTCGATTCCCGATTAGTAGCCAATCATGTGTTGGGCGAATATGTGGCTAAAGAGGATAACATGGTCCAATACCTCGACAAGACCAAGTCCCTAATCCAGGGTTTTGACAGGTTCACCATTAAACAAGTTCCTCGAGGAGAAAACAGGAAAGCGGATGCACTAAGCAAGATTGCATCTACAAGCTTTGCGCACCTGTCAAAACAAGTATTGGTGGAGACCCTGAAAAACAAATCCATCTCGGAGATGGAGATATCCACGGTGATAGAAGAGCAGGATCCTACGTGGATGACCCCTATCGTCGAATTCATAAGCAAGGGAATATTACCCCAGGAGCAGAAGGACGCTCGACGGATACGGCGCACATCGCAGAGGTTCGAACTTCGAGATGGTATCCTATATTGACGTTCATTTCTACAACCATGGCTTCGGTGCGTTGGACCTCTTCAGGCAGATTACGTACTCCGAGAGATCCTCGCCGGTTCATGCAGTATGCACTCAGGACCACGGTCCGTCGTAGCACGAGCCTAGCGGTCGGGATACTATTGGCCTACTATGCATCATGATGCGCGGGATATGATAAAGAAATGTAGCGACTGCCAAGTTCATAGACCCATCCCGCGCCAACCACAACAAGAGCTAACGCCTATCACTTCCCCATGGCCATTCTATAAGTGGGGCATTGCTATCGCGGGCCCCTTCCCTGTTGCTGCAGGGGGACTGAAATTTCTTATTGTGGCTATAGACTACTTCATTAAGTGGATTGAGGCAAAAGCAGTGGCAACAATCACAGGCAACCAGGTAAAACGATTTGTTTGGGAAAACATTGTATGCCGCTTTGGACTACCTGGAGAAATCATTTCGGACAATGAAAAACAATTCTGTGATAACCCGTTCAAAGACTGGTGCGCGCAACTAAATATTACACAACACTTCGTGTCAGTTAAGCACCCACAAACCAATGGTTTGGTTGAGCGCGAATCGTAGTCTGGGCTAAGGAATTAAAGCGCGTCTTGACAAACACAAAGGAATATGGGTGGATGAATTGTCGCACGTCTTATGGGTGCACCGCACGACAATCAAAGTTAGCACTGGAGACACACCCTTCTCTCCTTTCTATGGGACAGAAGCTGTCATACCAGCTGAAATTGGGATGCCAACTATCCGTACGGCGGAAGTTAATGTCACAACTAATGATGACGAGAGACGTATAGACTTGGATCTATTGGAAGAAAGGCGCGAACGTGTAGCTATATGTGAGGCAAGAGCTAAGTCAAAAATGAAGGGATACTATGATGCTAAAGTCAGGAGCACCTCATTCAGACCAGGCGACTTTGTATATCGCGCTAATGATGCAAGCCACGCAGAAGATACAGGAAAACTTGGACCAAAGTGGGAAGGACCCTATGAGGTCACAGAAGCACTAGGAAAAGGCGCATACAAGCTGCGTGATATAGATGGCCGTGAGCTACAACGCACATGGAATATTTGCAATCTCAAGAGATGCTATCGATAGGAAAGGCTACGGCCCATGCACAGACACCTCCGCACTTTAATAAGTGCTCAATAAATGTCCGTGTATTTACATTTTGTTTTGTTTAGGCAAATATTTTTTCCTTTTCCAAAAACTTGCAAGAATTAATCAAATATCGCGGTTTCTAGCTAACTCCGCGACATATTTCACTTTATTGTTTACATCTTATTTATGTCTCAATATTGTTGACTTATCTTTTTGCCTACATGGCGCGCATGCATTTATTAAAACCCACAATGGTAAAAGGATGAGTAAACCTACTAAATAACTCGTTGAGTAAGAGGGTTGCAAACCCATCAACATTGGATCACGCATCCTTGTTAAACACCTTACTCTCAAGACGTTGGAGTAAGTTCAATGCGCACCCCACGATGGATACGCAACAATGCACACTGTGAGCGTTTAACAAATTTGGAGCCAAGACTCTTGACTCCTTGACATGGTATTTGCAGTACGCTGCATGTTAACCCATACACTTGTGAATTTTTTATTCGCATATACATTAAGTTATGGACTTCACACACAATTATAAGTGATTATAGATTCTATAATCTCTTTTAAGTACGCTTGGATAACAGTTTGATTCTTGGATGTCTTTTATGCAAAGACAAGAAACTAAGTACAAACATTATAATACAAATATGTGTACAAATCAACTTCAATTTTATTATAAACTACGAGTTTATACAAAAACATAGATTTAACATGCACATGTGCAACAAAATTGTTCGTCTATTACAAAACAAAAAACCTACATACTATGGGAACGCTCAAGCTTTGAGCTTTCAACCCGGTGCACATCACTCTTAGCTTCTTCAAGCTTCTTCAGTAGATCAATATCCCTGGGTGACACCGTCGCCACACTAACCGATACTCCATCAGACCTCAGGATATGCGCTGCACCTAGACCACAAAGGGTGGCTTTCCCCTTCACACCCTTCTTCCTAGCAAGTCTTATGGCATGGGCTTCTAGGGATTCCTTCATAGGGATCTCCTTCTCAAGGGCAAAAGGGTTGAGAATGTCACGCGGACGTGCAAAGACAGGTACCTGCAGCTGCGACACATCAGGCTTCAGGAAGTAATCAAGTTGTGCCTCAGCGCCCTCTGCTGTGTGCCTCGCCAAGGTCAACCCCTCCATGATAACACCTATGGGGTAGTCTTGGTCGCGCTCCAATCGAGCAATATGAGGAAGCTTGAACGGCTTCATCTTCTCCATAGCAGCGACAAGCTCAGCGTAGGCGTCACCATTGTAACCTGGCACTTCCGCGATGGGCACCGTCAACATTTGACTCTCGGGCAGCTCCTCTACAGCCTCTGCCTTGCCACGTGCCAAGGCGCATTAAACAACATTCCCAAATGCTTCTACAACTTCTTGGGACTCTAATGTGCTCATAGCAGCTAGACGAAGACCATGGCTGATTAGCCACCTGCGAATAAAACACCATTCCCATTGTATTATAGACAATAATTTCAAAGGAATTGAATGCTGCAAGTTTGAAAAATATGATGGGATTCAAAGGAATCAAAGGAATCAAACGCTACCTGCGCTCAGCAATGGAGGATACCAAGTGTGGGTATAGCTCCTCATCATACTCTATACTAAGCTTACGCAGGTTACCCTCCTGCTTCTCCAGCGCATCCTCCACGGTCTTTCGAAATTCATCCAACTGTGAGAAGTGCTTGCTCTTGTTCTGCTCCATGTACTTCACCCCCAAAGGCAAGTGCACTTGTACTGATCAAAAGCAGAACGTTCTTGACTCACTTGGGCCCAGAGTGACATCTTCTCATCAACGAGCTTCCGGGCGTACGCATTTGTTGACTCTATTGCAGCATGAGCACTAGCCAACTTCGCCTTCAGCAGCGCAATCTCTTCATCCTTCTGCGCACTGCTGCTCCCTTCACCAGCATACTTAGCCATAAGCTGAGCAACCAACGCGGCCTGGTGCGCAGCAGCCAAGCTAAGCTCCTCTATCAGCTGCTCTGCAGGCATATCCTCGCATGCCTTTGAAGGCTCATCCATCTGAGGGAGACTCGCCTCAGATTGCGACTTCCTAGTATGCGCTGCATCACCCCCTGCAGCTTCATCACTGCACGCAAAGGATAAGAAGTCAAGGTTATTATATCGAAGATACAAAAAAAAATAATAAACGAGGCATAGGTTTCATTACTTACTTGGGGGAAGGAGTCTCAGCCGTATCCTGCGCAGTGATGGATGGCGACGCATCCTCATCTGATGATGCATCCACAGAAATAAGGTGGCGTCTTCGCTTGGATGTGCCCGCGCCACCATCGCCAGAAGCCTTCTTGCACTTCACTCCCTGGCCCGCCTCTTCCTGTTCACTATCAGCCTTTAGGATCCCCATACCCTCGGAAGAATCTGTGCGCGAAAGCTCTGGGGATGACACCCTCTGAGATGGAACACAGCACACTAGGGTCGCCTCCAATAGTGGTGGGGAGACATTTGCCGGTTCCTCCTGTGCATACTCCATGGTGCGCCCTGCGGTAGCCTCCAAAATTGGTGTCTCACCATCTCTCAAAGGGCGCACCCCCACGGTTACCTGTGTAGGCTTCGCTAGCTTCATCACGCTGAACAGATCCATCTCTGCGCAACAAACAACAAACAACAAACAAAACGGAGTTACATAAAGTTACAATACAAAGAGAGTGCTTACAATATAGACGCGAAGGAAAGGAAGGACAAGCACCCACCCCGGTTGTCCACATCCAGAAAAGTCGGCACCTCGTCAGCGCCTTGGAAGTAGTTGCGACTGATCCCCATATGCACCAAAAACTCTTCTGGGTAGGATTTGATGGGGATGCGGTTGGCATTTATTGTCTCCGCGTCATCTGCGTTGTACGTCCCGGGGTTTGGGCGCTCATCCTTTGGTAACGTCCCCTGGGTATAGAACTCAAAGGCCCAAGGGAACACTATATTATCAACCCAGAAAAACCTCTCCCTCCAATTCCTAAGTGCGTCTAGCTTTTCCGTGTAGCATTGAAGGCGCCCTGCGCGCTTGGAAAAGGATACCCACCCGTTTGACCACGTTG
>LBNU01035152.1:68967-81139 GCA_014162995.1 Artemisia annua
AAATACTCCCCTGATTCGTTTGGTGTGGATAGTGAGGTAACATGGTTAGATCTTCTTCCAAGAAAGATGAACGCTTAAAGCTTCCCTTCCGAAATATAAATCATCTCCTTGTCCAAAATAATCTATTAACCTGAAAAACAATAAAGGCGAACCTCGTGTAAAATTGGCGGTATAATCTATAACAGGATATAATGCTTGTGGAATGAATGTTTTTACAGAATTCCTGAAGACTATAAGTTAGAGAATTAACAAAACTTTTTATGATTCCGGAAGAAAAACAAAACTTTCAAAAATTTCAGAAAATTACTGCCTGACGCCGTCAGGTTGTAATGCCTGACGCCTTCGGAAATGATCTGACAGAATTCTCATGTTAAGTTTCCGGAAAATTTTTGGAAAAACTATACTTACTTCCTGGAATTCCTGCAAAAACATCATTATGACTCGATACAAGCATTTGACTCAAACAAGTACTAATATGCATGTTAATTTACATTGTTATGATTCATGTTCATTCGTTATTATAAACCGATTTAGATTTCCCTTACACTTATCTTTTGCAAAATACCTTTATATGTAGTTAAGACGAAGTTAAAAACAAAATAAAGCATTTTCACAAGTTAGTTTTTGAAGCATGAATCAATAAAAAGAAAAATAACATACATACGGAAACAAATAAAATCAAACAAACAAATAAATAAACACAAAGCAAATAAAGCTTGGGTTGCCTCCCAAGAAGCGCTTTTCTTTATTAACGAGTCTTGTAGCTAGACTCATAGTCACGTACATTACGTGACTTCATCTCGCATTACGACGTAACCCTGATAGATATAATCCTTGTTATCTGGATGATGATATCGCAATCGTTCAACACTCGCAGTCACTTCACCTCCTCCTTTGCTGATCAAGCTAACTACCCCATCTTGATGTAGGCTTTTAATTGTGAATGGTCCGTACCACCAAGGACTGGGTTCATCTGTGGGTGTTTTTGTTTCTAGATGCCTTAGGAGCACTGAGTCCCCTTTTGTAAACTCCTCGTGGCTATCGACCTGCTCCACAAAATTCTCCTTATCATCCTTACCTTCTCCTATCTCATTCTCCTTGTAATTCTTAATCTTTTCCTCCCATGCAAGGATTTTCTTTCGAACATTAACACAGAGTATACTGGGGTCCGCTTCAATCTTCCTTCGTAGAGTAGCTTCTCTGATGTATCTTGGGATCGTTGGGAAGCTTATCGTCGGATGCGAGCTCATAAATGATCTCCCATGATTCTTCGGCGCTTCTATCCCGCAATCTGCCCCCGGCGGCTCGATCGATGGCATACTTGGTGTGGTAATCAACATGGTCATAGAAGATTTGGATTTGAAGCCAAAGGTTGATGCCATGATGAGGGACTCTTTGGTGAAAGTCCTTGAATTGAATCCATGCTCCGTAGAGGGTCTCGCCTCGACGTTGTTCAAACATCAAGATATCCTTCCTTAGCTTGGTAGTTCTTCCCGGTGGGAAAAACTGAGCTAGGAAACGAGTGGTGAGATCATCCCAAGAGGTGATGGATCCGGCGGGAAGACGCTCAAGCCATTGACTAGCTTGGTCCCGCAGAGAGAATTGAAAGAGACGCAATCGGGTCGTCTCTCGAGTGGCAACATCAAGGTCTATGGAATCTACGATTTTGAGGAAATCCTTGAGATGTTGATTTGGATCTTCAAAACAAAGTCCATGGAATGCGCATCCGCTTTGCACCAACCGGATGGTGTCGGATCGCAAGGGAGTGACATTGGTTCCTTGAGTGAGCTCAATGGTGTTTTGATAGCCTTGGTGGCTAGGACGGGAATACTCTCCTAAGGTACGGGCTCTAGGAGGTTGGTTTTGTTGTTGTGGTGGGTTGTTGGGATCGAGGATATTACCACCTTCCATGATGTCGCATGGTAATGGTTACGAACAAAAACACGAAGAAAATAGATAGACTAAAGAAGATCCTAGAAAAATAAAATTAAAATCTCACTAGAAAGGAATCTAGTGAGTAGACCTAATAAAATAAAAATTCAACCTAAACAATAACTATTCCCCGGCAGCGGCGCCAAAAATTTGATGCGTGGTTTTGCAACCTTACAACAGGTTTTACCTCTCGAGGGATCTCAAGAGGCTTGCAACCCCACCAGGCAGTGTACCTGACCGATGTAGTATAGTGTAGTGGTAAGTACGGGGAATTGATCGTTCTCCACAGGGAATAGTGTTCGTTAGGTATGAAAAGCTACTCTAATTAGGTCTAAGGGTGAGGGAAGATTATTTTTGTATTTTTTTTATATTTTATGAAAGCAAGTAAAATCTCAAGTTTGAAGTAGTGGAAGGAATTAGTTGCTAGCCAACTAACCCAAAAACTACTATTGCAAATAAATTAAAATAACAAGAAAATAAAAGGTTGTGAAACTTATATGGAGACAAGTGTGTTTACTTAGATTTCCTTACTCTCTAACTATCTTTTACCGGTTGGTAGTGTGTATTAATTGCGTGGATGACGGGTGTATTCCTTAATACCATTCGTGGGGTGGCGTGCGTACTTCCCCAACTCTATAAGCTCCTACTTCACTCCTATGTCGGGCCGGCTAAAAAGCTCCTAACATGGGATCATTAGAATTCGCTCATGCATTAAATACAACCATAATAACCTAGTACGCATTGGTTCATGTTTCTTAAGACGTTCAAGCAAGTTACTGTATAGGAGGTTAGCCAGTTTTCTTAAGCCTAACATCAATAAACAATCATCCAATACAATTAATAACACACCAACAACCAATAAGCAATAGTTAGGTTTCATTAGATCTAAGCAAACACAAGATAAATCTAGCCTAGCATGTTAATTGAAAGACAAGCATAAGATATAATTAACCAACACATAGACATATTGATTAATTTGAAGGGAGACTTATCTTTAATTGAACATGGAAGAATCAAGGGTGAAAAACCCTTGAAAAAGCTGATAAAATCGTCTAGGGTTTGTTCCCAAAAAGTTGCACACTAATGAATGAAAAATAGAAAAGTATATATAGAAAATACACTCTGACGGCGTCAGCTTATACATCCTGACGCCGTCAGCTCGCCGCCTCTAGGGTTCTCGGATGGGCTAGATCTACTTCTGACGCCGTCACTTGTAAACTCGAGCTGGGCCGTCTCTCTTTAGCATTACACGACGGCCTAGGATTATTAACACATGATTCCGTCAGGTGTAAACATCACAATTATTGCTTAGGGTGCTTGGTACAGTCTGAACTCCACTCCTTTGTCTGCATAGCTGACGGCATCACCTTGAGACACCGACGCCGTCAAGAAGGATTTCCAGCATTCTTTTGAGACTTTGTCGTTTTCTTCACTTTATGCTCCAAAAACGTCCAAAATGATGTGTTTTCCAGAATTCTTCTCAAAAGTACCTAAAATGACAAAAGGAACGATTTAGGGCAATATTTGATCATATTAACACGAATTAGGGCTTAAATGACCCCCTAAAATGGGTACACTTTTCACCTCATCATTTTCTTAAGCCTAACATCGAAAAACAATCATCCAATACAATTAATAACACACCAACAACTAATAATCAATAGTTAGGTTTCATTATCTCTAAGCAAACACAAGATAAATCTAGCCTAACATGTTAATTGAAAGACAAGCATAAGATATAATTAACCAACACATAGACATATTGATTAATTTGAAGGGAAACTTATCTTTAATTGAACATGGAAGAATCAAGGGTGAAAAACCCTTGAAAAAGCTGATAAAATCGTCTAGGGTTTGTTCCCAAAAAGGTGCACACTAATGAATGAAAAATAGAAAAATATATATAGAAAATACATTCTGACGGCGTCAGGTTATAGGCTCTGACGCCGTCAGCTCGCCGCCATTAGGGTTCTCGGATCACCTAGATGCATCTCTGACGCCGTCACGTACAAAACTGAGCTGGGTCGTCTCTCTTTAACTTAACACCTGACAGCCTAGGATCCATAACACCTGACGCCGTTAGGTATTATTTTCACATTTTCTTCTTAGGGCGTCACGTATAGTCAGAATCCACTCCTTTGTCTTGGTTGGCTGACGACATCACCTTGCGACTCTGATGCCGTCAGGAAGGATTTCCAGCATTCTTTTGAGACTTTGTCGTTTTCTTCACTTTATGCTCCAAAAACGTCCAAAATGAGGTGTTTTCCAGAATTCTTCTCAAAAGTACCTAAAATGACAAAAGGAACGATTTAAGGCAATATTTGATCATATTATCNGACTCTGATGCCGTCAGGAAGGATTTCCAGCATTCTTTTGAGACTTTGTCGTTTTCTTCACTTTATGCTCCAAAAACGTCCAAAATGAGGTGTTTTCCAGAATTCTTCTCAAAAGTACCTAAAATGACAAAAGGAACGATTTAAGGCAATATTTGATCATATTATCACGAATTAGGGCTTAAATGACCCCCTAAAATGGGTATACTTTTCACCTCATCACTAACCCTTAGTGGAGGTATCCTTTCCTTCCTACTAAGTGCATCAGCAACCACATTCGCCTTACCGGGATGATAGTGAATCTCACAGTCATAGTCACTTAGCAGCTCCAACCAACGATGCTGCCTCATATTCAGTTCCTTCTGATTCAAGATGTGTTGCAGACTCTTATGGTCGGTGTAAACAACAAACTTCATGCCGTATAAGTAATGCCTCCAGATTTTAAGAGCGAAAACTACAGCACCTAACTCCAAATCATGGGTGGTGTAGTTCTCCTCATGTGTCTTAAGCTGATGTGATGCATAAGCTATCACTTTCTCTCTCTGCATTAAGACAACTCCTAAACCTTTATGCGAAGCATCACAGTAAACAATGAAATCCCCAGTTCCCTCTGGCAGGGCCAGAATCGGGGCACTACACAACTTCTCCTTCAGTAGCCGGAACGCTTCTTCTTCTACCTCACCCCATACGTACTTCACGCCCTTCTGTGTCAATTGGGTTAGCCGTTTGGCTAACTTAGAGAATCCCTCGATGAATCTCCGGTAGTAGCCGGCTAAGCCCAAGAATTGACGGACTTCAGTAGGGGTGGTAGATGCGGTCCACTCCTTGATTGACTCTATTTTAGTAGGGTCCACATGAATCCCCTCGCTGTCGATCACGTGGCCCAAGAATTGTATGATCGAAATCCAAAATTCACACTTAGAGAATTTGGCGTACAATTGTTCTTCTCTCAGTAGAGTCAATATGAGTTACAGGTGTTCCTCGTGTTCCTTCTCACTCTTGGAGTAGATGAGGATATCGTCTATGAATACTATCACAAACTTATCCAAATATGGTCTGCACACCCGGTTCATGNTAAGCCTAACATCGATAAACAATCATCCAATACAATTAATAACACACCAACAACCAATAATCAATAGTTAGGTTTCATTAGATCTAAGCAAACACAAGATAAATCTAGCCTAGCATGTTAATTGAAAGACAAGCATAAGATATAATTAACCAACACATAGACATATTGATTAATTTGAAGGGACACTTATCTTTAATTGAACATGGAAGAATCAAGGGTGAAAAACCCTTGAAAAAGCTGATAAAATCGTCTAGGGTTTGTTCCCAAAAAGTTGCACACTAATGAATGAAAAATAGAAAAATATATATAGAAAATACATTCTGACGGCGTCAGGTTATAGGCTCTGACGCCGTCAGCTCGCCGCCATTAGGGTTCTCGGATCACCTAGATGCATCTCTGACGCCGTCACGTACAAAACTGAGTTGGGCCGTCTCTCTTTAACTTAACACCTGACAGCCTAGGATCCATAACACCTGACGCCGTCAGGTATTATTTTCACATTTTCTTCTTAGGGCGTCACGTATAGTCAGAATCCACTCCTTTGTCTTGGTTGGCTGACGGCATCACCTTGTGACTCTGATGCCGTCAGGAAGGATTTCCAGCATTCTTTTGAGACTTTGTCGTTTTCTTCACTTTATGCTCCAAAAACGTCCAAAATGAGGTGTTTTCCAGAATTCTTCTCAAAAGTACCTAAAATGACAAAAGGAACGATTTAAGGCAATATNCAACCACATTCGCCTTACCGGGATGATAGCGAATCTCACAGTCATAGTCACTTAGCAGCTCCAACCAACGACGCTGCCTCATATTCAGTTCCTTCTGATTCAAGATGTGTTGCAGACTCTTATGGTCGGTGTAAACAACACACTTCGTGCCGTATAAGTAATGACTCCAGATTTTAAGAGCGAAAACTACAGCACCTAACTCCAAATCATGGGTGGTGTAGTTCTCCTCATGTGTCTTAAGCTGATGTGATGCATAAGCTATCACTTTCTCTCTCTGCATTAAGACAGCTCCTAAACCTTTATGCGAAGCGTCACAGTAAACAATGAAATCCTCAGTTCCCTCTGGCAGGGCCAGAATCGGGGCACTACACAAATTCTCCTTCAGTAGCCGGAACGCTTCTTCTTCTACCTCACCCCATACGTACTTCACGCCCTTCTGTGTCAATTGGGTTAGCGGTTTGGCTATCTTAGAGAATCCCTCGATGAATCTCCGGTAGTAGCCGGCTAAGCCCAAGAATTGACGGACTTCAGTAGGGGTGGTAGGTGTGGTCCACTCCTTGATTGACTCTATTTTAGTAGGGTCCACATGAATCCCCTCGCTGTCGATCACGTGGCCCAAGAATTGTACGGTCGAAATCCAAAATTCACACTTAGAGAATTTGGCGTACAATTGTTCTTCTCTCAGTAGAGTCAATATGAGTTTCAGGTGTTCCTCGTGTTCCTTCTCACTCTTGGAGTAGATGAGGATATCGTCTATGAATACTATCACAAACTTATCCAAATATGGTCTGCACACCCGGTTCATGAGGTCCATGAATACCGCTGGTGCGTTGGTCAAACCAAATGGCATCACTTGAAACTCATAGTGGCCGTATCGGGTTCTGAACGCCGTCTTGGGGATATCCTCTTCCCGTACCCTAAGTTGATGATACCCGGATCGCAGATCAATTTTCAAGTAAACGCTCGATCCTTGGAGCTGATCGAATAAATCGTCGATCCTTGGGAGTGGGTATCGGTTCTTCACCGTCAACTTGTTCAGTTCCCGATAATCGATACACATGTGGAAAGATCCGTCTTTCTTCTTCCCAAACAACACCGGAGCTCCCCACGGCGATGAGCTCGGCCGTATGAATCCTCTCTCCGATAGTTCTGCCAATTGATTCGACAACTCCTCCAGCTCAGCAGGGGCGAGTCGAAATTGTGCTCGTGCTACGGGAGCAGCGCTTGGCACCAATTCGATTTGGAATTCGACTTGTCTAACCGGCGGGAGTCCAGGCAACTCGTCTGGAAACACCTCCGGAAAGTCTCTGACAATGGGTACGTCTTCCAAACGTCTCGTCTCCCCCTTTTTCTCTTTCGTCTTAGAGATCTGAGCTAGGAATACATGGCATCCTTTCTTGATGCACTTCTGGGCTCTAGTGCAAGAGATGAGGTTCAATCGGGAAGATGTTCCACGGTCGTTCCGATCTCCCTGTATCGTTAGGATCTTTTTGCCATAAGGTACGCGAACGATCTTCTCGTCGTAGAGAATCGTGGCACGGTGAGTGGATAGCCAATCCATTCCGATGATAGCGTCGAAACTGCCTAACGTAACCGGCAACAGGTCGATGTTGAACGGGCGGTTAAGTAGGTTAAGAGTGCAACAATGGATTACGGTATCTATTCGCTCAAGATTACCGTTCGCTAATTCTACATCATAGATGGTTCCTAGGTCGGTCGGGGAACCTCCTAATAAAGGCATGAATGTAGTGGACACGAAAC
Source organism: Artemisia annua (assembly GCA_014162995.1). Lineage (NCBI taxonomy): Eukaryota > Viridiplantae > Streptophyta > Magnoliopsida > Asterales > Asteraceae > Artemisia > Artemisia annua. Next base: position 76,794 of record LBNU01035152.1, read on the forward strand.
TCCTATCGGCACCAGTATCAAACAATATGAAAGCATAGCAATTATTGAGGAGAAACGTACCCGTGACGACACCTGGGTCCTCCTTGATCTCCTTCTTAATTGCATACACCCTTCCTTGGGAGACTCCCACATTTCCTTGCTGATTGCTAGTGCCTGGGTTGTTCGAGTTCCCTCCAGCTCCTCGATTCCCATAGTTCTGTCCACTTCCTCTGGGTCCACGGTTCCCTTGAGCTCCTCCGCTCCCATGGTACCCTCCATTCACTTGATTCCCATGGTTCCACAACTCCTTACATTCATTCTTAAAATGTCCTTTCTTTCCATATCCAAAGCAAGTCACATTGGCCTTCCAATCCGTGCCCTGGTTGGTTTAAACCATAGCAAGGGGTCGGGATCGGCAGTCTCTAGCTTGTGTCCTACTGTACGATAATAATCAAGTCACAAACATGAAGCACAAGTGGTTGTGTTGACGTACGAATAAGAGTAGAAGAGAAAGAAAGAAAAATGGGAACCTTGGGAGGATGGGAGAAAAAAAAAGAAAGGTTAGATTAAATGTAAATGAAGGTCCAACCCTCTCCACATGTGGAGAGGGGTATTTATACTAAGCTACAAAGAAACATAAAAACGTCCACACCCGGGCTGTGGATCAGGCATACAGTGGGTAAAGACCCGTCCTTCTTCCACGATGTTACTTAGACTAAACTAATATCTAACTAACTAGTAAACTAACTACGAGCTAACTTAAATGCTATTACATCAATTAGGTGACCGAGTCTTCTATAGGAATCTTTGTATTCCTAACAATCTCCCCCTAAGCGAGGTCACCTTGGAAATTAAGCTCATTGATCTTTAAGCATTCATAAGTCTTTGTAGCTCGTAGTTTCTGATTCTTCACTTTTCTGCACACTTTGTACTTCAAGCAAATGAACTTGTGATTTTTGATTCCTTTGTGTTAATTGGTGACCGAGTATTCTATAGGAATCTTTGTATTCCTAACAATCTCCCCCTAAGCAAGGTCACCTTAGAAATTAAGCTCTTTGATCTTTAAGCATTCATAAGTCTTTGTAGCTCGTAGGTTCTGATTCTTCACTTTTCTGCACACTTTGTACTTCAAGCAAATGAACTTGTGATTTTGGATTCCTTTGAGATGAGTGATCTTTGAGCTTCTTTGAGATCATCAGCCGCAGTAAATCTCCAAGCTCATCCATTGTAGTAACGTCTTCATGTGATGTAGTGACTTAAGGACCATCATGCTCACACCCTACTAGATCAGGAGACTTAACATAAGAGTTGTGGATCAGGAGACTTTTTCATCAGAGTTGCGGAAACATTGTTGGTAGTGATTGGTCCCAAACGGTCAGGTTATATCACACAAGCTAACCACTTGTGAATGATCAACCGTAATAAAAGCCTGAGGGTCAAGAAACCAATGCAATGAAGTCCAGAGAGTATAGAAATATCCCCGGGTCGTTATGTCCCGACGAGGAAGTGAATTGTATCAGAAACGAATTTGTGATCGAGTGATAATGAACGGGAATGGGTTTATGAATGATTATACTGCGAGAATATGAATAAAATTGATTAGACAAAGCTATATGAACAAACACGTAAAGAAGAAGAACTTAGAAACGTTTAAAAACTAAAAGCGCGCGCTTTAATTAAAAATAACGTCTACGCGCAAAATAAAAAGTGAAACGGGAGCAAATAAAGTCCTACAATTGTGAAAATTACTTTTTTACAATTCTAATGACAAAAGAAAATTTTAAGAAAAAGAAAAATATTTTTTTGACTTTTTAATTATTTAATATTAATTAATTACTAATTACTAATTAAACTAATTTAAATTAAAATAATTACTAAACTAATTTAGAAAATAACCAAACTTTTTCTAAAACTATTTAACAATTACAGAAGTCTTAAAAAATTACAAAAATCTCCTAAACTTTATAAATAAACTATTTTAGATTTAATTTACTTAATTACTAATTAAAAGCTAATTAATCTAATTTAATTAAGAATAATAACAAATGAACAGTAACAATTAAGAAACTATATTCTAAAAATACTATATAATTAATAAAAGCTAAAAAAAATATAAAAAGATGCTAGAGATTAAAATTAAACACTAAATGATTTTATTTTTGATTTTTTAATTAAAACTAAATAAACTAAAATTAATTATTATAATTACCAAATGAAAAGAGATAAATCTGGAAAATTTTATACAAATACTAAAATATAACAGTAACTTAAGAAAAATGCGAAAACACACAAGTGCTTAATAAAAAAAATTAGAAAATAAATAAATTAAATAAATCCTATTAAATAGAAGCTATCACTAAAAATTAAAATGATGATTTTTGATTTTTCTTTTTACCAAGCTATTAAACAACTGAAAATGGAAAACTTTTGTGAAAACAACTTATGTGAAACTCAAAATTAAGCTCTATGCAAGCTTAATGTTACAACAGTGGCTTATAATGGGGTAAAATGAGATCTTGATGCTCAAAAAGCTAACCACAGAAGCTATAAGCTAAGATTTAAGGACTAAAAAGCTAATAACAACAAAAGCAAGCAATAATAAGCTAAAGCAACCCAATAAGCACACTGAAATAAGCAGATTAAACAAAAAGCAAAATCCAAATCCTAATACTATGCAGACCAAAATGGGACAAACTGCAGGCCAATGTGGGGCCCACAGGAGTGATCAAGGGCCCAAAATAAAAGTTGACCCAATAAGCTGGCCTGGTGAGCTTTTCAATAAGCCATGAATGAGGCTCTGGGGTCCACTAATAAGCTAGTTGTGAGCTTATGAACTTGAGTACTTACACTGATCACTCAGTGTAAGTATTCCAGTGGTGATGGATTCATGGTACAATTTGAGTAAGCAAATAAGCATGAAATGGAGCAATGAGCATATGCACAACAAGATTACACAGTGGGCTAACTAGAATGACAAAAATCTTGAGCTAGGGTGCAATGGGGAACAAAGCAAAGGCCTGTGAAAGTGGCTTGGTCACCTCTGACTCACTCGAATGACTCAGTGAGATTTTTGAAATTCCACAAGCCAAAAGCTATGTCAATAAGCTCAAACCTTAGAAGCTAGGATGTAGAAGCTGGTGTGATCTCAAAATAACTTAAACAAACTGAATTAAGTAAATGCTCAAGCTTTTGCAAGCTTATATGACCAACAGTGGAGTATTTGAAAATTAAGTGAGCTATTGAATAAGCAGTTACCACAATTAAGCACTAGGGCTCAAACCAAAAGCAAACACAACCATATACTATCTCAGGCAATCAAAATCAATCAATAACAACAATTCAAGAACAAAGATCAAACTAAATCATGGAATCAACAAGCTCAGTTGCTACTGAGTAACAGCATAAAGAGTGTTCATGAGGCATCAAATTGGGTAGAATAAGCACTCTAAATAAGCAAGATAATGCAAACCAAGGGTACATGTAACTAGCCAGTACTGTGGGTAACCCAAAGTGACAAATATCACAGCAAGAACTCAAATAATGCACAAGATATGGGTCATGGAAAAATGGGTCAAAATGGAACAAGGGTGGGTGCAGGGCACTACAATAAGCTAACAGGCAGGTTTGTATGGACTTTTCAACAAGCAAACAGCTTTCAAATCCCACTTTACTTGTTCCTACAAATACACAAGCAACCAAATATCCTAGAAACACAAACTATATCTATTTCCAGTTCCTAATGAACCCTACAGAAGTTCTAGAAAAATTATCCATTTTAACAGATTTGGACTTTGACTTTTTGAGATTTTAGCAATAAGTTGACTTTCTTGAATTTCTAAAGGTCCTAATCTACTGAAAATGATGAAATGAGTTAAAATAAAACTGATTTAAGAGATTACAACAACTTGTGAACTGAAATGATGGGTCTAGGTAAAATAAAACCTCACAGTTAACAACTAATGAGTTAAAAAGAGGATTTTTGACTTTTTACTAATGAGATACAAATTTTATGCCTTAACTAACCTAACTGAACCTATTGTGACATGTTCTAAGTAAAATCAACAACAAAGACAAGCTGCAAGTCAGAGGACTCAACAAATCCAAACACCCCTTAAATGACAGTTTTGGAGGTTTAATGAACAAATGAGTGATTTAATTCTTAAAACTGATTTCTCAAGTTAAGACATGATAAAGTGAGCTTAAATGAACACACCAATAACAATAATAACAACAAAACACCTAGGATCACTATTGTGCTAATTTTAACAGTGGAAAGGGAAATATTTGACAACAAGAAATTCTAATTAACAAACATGCAATTATAAGTAGTAACTAGACCAAGCAACATCAAATAAACCTAAGAGTAA
>LBNU01035155.1:1875-15266 GCA_014162995.1 Artemisia annua
TTTAATCTTTTACTAAAGCTTTTATTAATCTCATCAACTTTGCATGGTGTTTGGTTTCGAGTCGCGACTTATTTAGCTTATATAAGCTTATTTAGCTTTTAAAACTAGTTCTTAATAAGTTTTTATAAATCTCTATTGAATCTTAGTCATAAGTTCACGTTAAAAAATGTTACAAGCTTATTTTTTGTAATTTTTGCGAGTTTGGATTTTAGGGTTTAGAGAGTATGGATTTTGTTTAGGTTCTAGCGAGTATGGGATTTCTATAGCGAGTTTGATCTCATTGTTAGCGAGTATGAGTAGTAACCTAGCGAGTATGGATGAAAAATCTAGCGAGTATGGTTATTTTGTTAGGGATAGCGAGTATGTCAATTTCTTAGCGAGTATGGGAGCAATTTATACCGAGTATGAACAAGATAAGTCCTAGCGAGTATGGACTACACATCCAGCGAGTTTGGTTTTGAAGTTTGTGCGAGTATGATTTGCTCAAGTTCTTTTCTAGTTTTCTTTTCTTTTACGAGCCGAGCTAGGCTTTTGTTTCACCTCATCGTTTCTCGAGTGAGGTTTCATTTTTATAAAAACTAAACGTTATGCTGTCGAATTTTCTTAAAATCTTTTTAGTGTCGTTTTCTTATTTAAGTCTCGTGTCTTTTTGTTTTTAGTCTTAAACTTTAATTACCTTAAATGTTTACAAGTCTTTTACATTTCTTTATCGCTTTACGTTTTTAATATGAGTCAAGAGTAGTTTTTAATCGTGATCGCTTTCTTTAGTCATTTTATTATATGCACTGTACTTGTTTACTTATTTCGGGTCGCTTTATCGCTTTCCTTTACTTTAATTGCATTTTAATGTGTCGTTGTAGTATAGTTAAACCAAAATCATCTTTCAAACCCATTCATCTCACATAGCTCACGATCTTGAGTGACGAGATCAGTTCAACCCTCGTTGGGACAACGATCCGAGTTTATAAGCTTCACCGCTTGAAAAACGCTCTAATCAATCACTAAGTAATTCCAACCATCTTCGTTGTCTCATGTTTAGCTCCTTTTGGTCAAGGATATGTTGTAAGCTCTTGTGATCGGTGTACACCGTACACTTCGTACCGTAGAGATAATGTCTCCGTATCTTGAGAGCAAAAACTACTGCTCCTAATTCCAATTCATGCGTTGTGTAATTTTCCTCATTCTTCTTAAGTTGTCGTGAAGCGTATGCTATAACCTTGCTTTGTTGCATCAATACAGCACCTAGTCCGTGGTGCGATGCATCACAGTAGACTACAAATCCATCATTTCCTTTGGGTAGCGCGAGTATGGGGGCTTCACAAAGCTTTTGTTTAAGGAGTTGGAAAGCTTTCTCTTGTTTCTGTCCCCATTCATATTTCTTGTCCTTTTGTGTCAGTTCAGTTAAAGGTTTCGCGATTTTGGAGAAATTCTTGATGAATCTCCTGTAATACCCAGCAAGTCCTAGAAATTGCCGGATTTCTGTAGGGTTGGTAGGAGATGACCATTCTTTAACAGCTTTTATCTTTGCGGGATCCACATGAATGCCCTTGCTATCAATGACGTGTCCAAGGAATTGCACGCTCGAGATCCAAAACTCACATTTAGAAATTTTGCGTACAATTGTTCTGCCTTGAGTAGTTCAATTATGGTTTTAAGATGTTGGGCATGTTCTTCTTGATCGCGGGAGTAAATGAGAATGTCGTCTATGAACACAATCACGAACTTATCCAAGTATGGTTTGCATACCCGATTCATTAAGTCCATAAATACTGCTGGTGCATTGGTTAAACNCCATTGGCCATTTCGATCTCATAAGTGATATCTAACTTAGTTGGAGCAATTTTTAGCAATGAAGCAAAAGTAGTATCTACGAAACTTCTATCAGCACCCGAATCAAATAAAACTTTTGCACTATGCTGATTTATTAAAAACGTACCCGTGACGACGTCAGGGTTCCTTGGTGCATCTCCATCTCCCATCATGTATGCTCTTGCATGTGCAGGGTAAACAGCATTCCTGTTAGTGCATTGACTCTTGTAGTGTCCTTCTTCTCCGCAACGGTGACACACTACGCTCACAGGTTGTAAGTTTGCTCCGGTGGCTTTACAATCAGTGGTCTTGTGCCCTATCCTTTGACATTTTCCACACTTGGCGATAAAGGGGCCAGTGTGGTGCATTTTGCACTTGTTGCACAGAGGTTTGTCACTAGCATATCCTGATGTAGTCACATATGCTTTGGCAGCCTCCTGCCTATAGTTCTGTTTGTGGTGATGAGCATTACGGTGGTGGTAGTTACGGTTGCATTCATTACCAGTATTCCTGCTACTGCCATGCAATACAATCCTCCTATCATCACTCTTTCGCTTGTGGTCATTATGTCCCACAACAGACTTCCGCTTAATTTCCCGATCCAATAACCTTTGAGCAATTGTCATTGCCTCATCGAGTGTTGAGGGTTTCGAGGCGGTAACATTTCCTTCAATACTTGGAGATAATCCTTCAATGTACTTTTCCAGAGTTTTATCCAAGTCGGTCACAACTCCTCGGCACAATACAGCTAGTTCCTGGAATCGACGATTATAGGCCCTCAGTTCAACCCTTTGATGAGGCAAAAAGTGTACCGCTTTTCAGGGGTCATTTAAGCCCTAAATCGTATTTATTTGATCAAATATCGCCCTAAATCGTTCCTTTTGTCATTTTAGGTACTTTGGAGAGAAATTCTGGAAAAGGAAGCATTTTAGACGTTTTCGGAGCATAAAAGTGAAGAATTCGACAAAGTGTCAAAAATCTGCTGGAACAGTACCCAGACGGCGTCAAGACCCTACCTGATGGCGTTAGGCCTTGACGGGCCAGAACACAATTTTGGAGCTTAAAGGGTGACGGCGTCAAGAAGGCTATCAAGAAACCGTAACCACGGCGAGGTGACGGCGTCAAGATCACAACGTGACGCTGTCAGATCTGTTTTTCTATATATATTCGCATAATTTTTAGTTATTCGTGTGGAACTTTTTAGAGAGAAACCCTAGACGATTTTGCAGCTTTTTTAAGGGTTTTATACCCTTGGATCTCTCAAGTTACATTGAAGATAAGTAATCAATTAATCATTCAATATGTCTATGTGTTGTTTGATTCTATCTTGTTCTTGTCTTTTGTTTAACATGCTAGGCTAAGTTTTCTTTGTGTTTGCTTAGATCTAATGAAACCTAACTATTAATTATTGATTGAATGGTGTGTTATTAATTGTATTGGATGGGTGATTATCGATGTTAGGCTTAAGAAAACTGGCAGACTTCCGGTTGGTAACATGCTTGAACGACTTAAGAAACATGAACCAAGGTGTACTAAGGTTATTTTGATTGTACTTAATGCATGAGTGAATTCTAGTGATCCCATGTTAGGAGCTTCCTAGCCAGCTCGACATAGGAGTGAAGTAGGATCTCATAGAGTTAGGGGAAGTCCGTACACACCCCTACGAATGGTATTAAGGAATACAATCCGTCATCCACGCAATTAATACACACTAATCAATCGGTAAAAGATAGTTAGGGAGTAAGGAAATCTAAGTAAACACACTTCTCTCCATTATAGTTTTCACACCATTTACTTTTTCGTTATTTTATTTTATTTGCATTAGTAGTAATTTGGGTTAGTTGACTAGCATCTAATTCCGCCCACTCTTCCAAAACCCGAGATTTTTACTTGCTTTCCATAAAATAAAAAAAATACTAAAAGAATCTTCCCTCACCGCTAGACCTATTAGAGTAGTTTTTCAATCCTAATGACACTATTCCCTGAGAGAACGATCAATCCCCCGGTACTTGCCACTACACTATACTACATCGGTCAGGTACACTGCCTGGTGGGGATTGCAAGCTTCTCAAGTTCCCTTGAGAGGTAAAACCCTAGTGTGTGGTCGCAATCCCGCGCACTAAAGTTTTTGGCGCCACTGCCGGGGAATAGTTATTGTTTAGGTTGAATTTTTATTTTATTAGGTCTACTCACTAGATTCCCTTCTAGTGAGATTTTTATTTTATTTTTCTAGGTTTTCTTTAGTCTATCTTTTTCTTTGTGCCCTTCGTTTGTAAAACCCTTTTCATTTGTCACTATCATGGATGAAATTCCATTTAGATCATTGACAATAGAGGAACAATTATATTTCACCAATAGATTTTCTTCTTACCATGAATTTTTGCGAACTCTTAGTGACATCCGTGAAGATTTGGGGGTAAAGTTAGATGGGTTTGATGAATTCTGTGCATGTGTGGTTTCTATTAGACGATCATTATCAGGATCAATTCCTTTTAGTGAGACCCGTTGGATAAATTTTGAGGAAAGCTCCCTAACCATGGCCGATGAGTACGACGAATTGATGGATTTGTATGAGCAAGATGACCTAGTTTCTAAGAACATGAACTTAGAATCAAACCAAGATTCTGAGATGGTTAGAGTTGAGCCACCTAAGTGCATGTCATGGTTAGGCCCTACCATAATACAAGATGAACACATAGGTGACATTGATGTGATGGAGGATTTAGCCGAACATGATCACATTGATCAAAAAGACCTAGGTTTTATGATCGATGACGATGAATCTCAAGAAACAGATGATGAATCTTTTGGGCAATTTGAATATAGCAGTCATGATCCTTATGATTCGGATGTAGAAGTTGAGATGCCTAGAGAAGCACTTGAGATACTTGGGAAAATGTTAGGGTTAGGTTCTACTAAAACACATGATGAGAATATAGGTGATCTTGACACGAGGAGTGACGAGGTAAATAACCCAAGCCCACCAAGTACCCTACAAGTCCTACTATCATTGGAGGCACACACACCGCCCGTGACTTACCCAGAAGAAGTAGTTGAGACTTTAGGAATCTCGATAGAGGTAGAACCTTTGAACCAAACACAACTAGAGGATATAGGTTTGAATGGTTATAGTGATCACAACCTTACTCTTAGTTCTAATTCCTAGTTTCGATGAACCAGAGCCTCAACCAAAACCGTTACCTAATCCTCCATCTTTAGATGTGAATTTAGGAATTGAAAAAGGCCCCGATCCACCCATCAAACCAAATAGTCCGGGTAATGTTAAGATTAAGGTAGTAGACTCTAAACCATATGGAGTGGAAGCTAATATAGGAGTGAACCATGACCTTACATACTTACATCACCCATTCATGATTGATCGCAAGAAACATTATGGGTTTAAACCGGGTTTATTAGGTCAATATGGATTCCCAACCAGGAGTCTCGCGAAGTTGATAGAAGATGATCCCTTTTTAGGAGAAAACTTTAATTCACCCATGGACCAAAGTGAACTAGGTAAGGTTATGATGAAAGGAGCATACCCCTTTGAGTATATAATTCATCCACCACTCTTTCCTCACGAGGCATACTTCCACCGAGATGGTGTGTATCGCTACTACCACCAGCACTTAATCTTAAGTGTAGGGAAAACCTCACCTTTATCCGTTAAATAAGGATAGAGTCAGGCTCGTGACTCGAACAAAAACAAGCGCTTATTGGGAGGCAACCCAAGCTCTATTTGTTTTGTTTGTTTGTATTTATTTCCGTGTGTATGTTTTATTTTTATTGTTATTGATTCATGTCTCTAAATTGTGAAAATGCTTTATTTTGTTTTTAACTTCGTCTTAACTACATATAAAGGTATTTTGCAAAAGATAAGTGTAAGGGAAATCTAAATCGGTTTATAAGAACAAATGAACATGAATCATAACAATATTAAATTAGCATACATATTAGTAATTGTTTGAGTCAAATGCTTGTATCGAGTCATAATGATATTTTGCAGGATTTCCAGGAAGTAAGAATTGAGTTTTTCCAGAAATTTTCCGGAAAGTTAACATGAGAAATCTGTCAGATCACTTCTGACGGCGTCAAGCTTCAGGCTGACGCCGTCAAGTTCAGTTTTCTGAAATTTTTTTGAAAGTTTTGTTTTTCTTTCGGAATCATAAAGTGCTTTATAAAATCTCTAACTTATAAACTCCAGGAATCTGCAAAATATTCATTCCACAAGCATTATATCCTTATACAGATTTATCCCGCCGATGTTATGCAGGTTTTCGTGTTTGTTTTCTCAGGTTTAACAGGTTATTTTGGACAAGAAGATGATTTATATTTTGGAAGAGAAGCTTTGAGTGTTCATTTTCTTGGAAGAAGATCTAACCACGTTACCCCTTTATCCACCAAGCGAATCAGGGGAGTATTTGATCTCATTCTTTTACCTTATTTACTTTTACATCTTATTATTTGAACATTGGGGACAATGTTCATCTTAAGTGTAAGGGGGGGGGGGGGTAAATTACGATACCTTAGATAACGCAATTACGTTTGATTTTTGTTTGTTTAATGGTAGATGTGTAATAAAACTGAGAGAAATACCTGTTAGGGTAATTTTAGTGCCAAATTTAAATTTTTTTACAACATTTAGGAGTGAAACTTTGGTCTTAAAGAGCGTCTCATGGATAGGAGTTATATGACTAGCACAAAACCATACCACTAAAAAATTTTCCACCCCAAATATGTGAGGTTTGCCCCTAGAATTGGTAGGAAAAGCATTCATCTTTAATGCTATGATGTGTGTACCGGTAGCACTTAGATTCTAGAACTTGCGTTAGGACCATCCCGAATCCACTAGTGAGACTACATTCGTGTAGTTAGATTTACTACATGATAAGAGACATTAGGATTAACCCATTGTTTTACACCTGTGTTTTTGTTATAATTACATTGACTTCATTGGTCAAGTAACTCTCCCACACCCTTGCGTTGTACCCATTTTTGGTACACGATACCCCTAGTACACCCCTCCGAGCCTATCTTTTTGTTTCTAACTTTAAGCATTTTACTTAAAGGAAAAATTTGTTACACCCCACTTAAATGTACACCCAAATCGCCTTAGCCTACCCTGTATGCACTCGCCTTTAGTGCATTATTGTGACAACATTTTTTAAACCCTTAGTTAATTATCTAATTGATTACATGGTTGCTAAGTCGAGTCGTATCCTTGTACATATTGTTTAGGGACGATTGGGACTCATGGGTAAAGTACTAGTGTAATGGAGTAATGGGGAAGAACAACATTATTACCCCCATATGTGCTAAATATTTTAAAAGTACTCCAAGTGTTTCGATTATCTTAATTCGAGTCATTAGAATAGTTATTTGTAAAGTATGTAAAAGTTCAAGTGTAAGGGGAGAACCGAGGCCCCTATGATGTATTATTTTGGATGGTAGGGCAAGAATGTATGCAAAAAAAATAATAATGATAAAAAAAATAAAAAAAATAAAAAAATAAAGAAAAATCAAGATAAATACAAAAAAATGAGAAAAAGAAAAGTAGAAAAAACATACGGACTACCATCCCGTTTCCTTTTATGTTTATTTTATGTTTTTATTAGTTTTTGATTAGCGTTAGTCGAGTCTAGCCTTGGCTTAGCAACGCCATATTGTACATGTAATTAATTAAGATCTTTAACTCGCCACCAGTAAAATATCCCTTTTCCAACAAAACCGTGTTTATCATATCCCTACACCTCATTACAACCCATTTGTAAAGTCCTCTTTGATAGTTTATCTTAGGTGCTTACGCCTAGTGGAGAAGGTTTTCGATCCTTTCCCAAGCCTATGGTAATCTATTTGCTATGACAAGTAGTGAGAGATATTGTCCATTTTCATTTATGAGATATAATTCTATGACACCTGAGAGATGTGAGTATCTAATCACTACTTGTGAGGTGCTAGTGTGTAATCTCCGTGCTTATTATGATTAAAGTGGAACGATTATTTGTTGTAATTACTTTTATATTAGCGTTAAATGACCCCTAACTTGTATTTTGATTAGAATAAAAGCACATTTGCTTGAGGACAAGCAAATCTCAAGTGTAAGGGTATTTGATGAGGCGAAAAGTGTACCGCTTTTCGGGGGTCATTTAAGCCCTAAATCGTATTTATTTGATGAAATATCGCCCTAAATCGTTCCTTTTGTCATTTTAGGTACTTTGGAGAGAAATTCTGGAAAAGGAAGCATTTTGGACGTTTTCGGAGCATAAAAGTGAAGAATTCGACAAAGTTTCAAAAATCTACTGAAACAGTACCCAGACGGCGTCAAGACCCTACCTGACGGCGTCAGGCCTTGACGGGCCAGAACACAATTTTGGAGCTTAAAGGGGGACGGCGTCAAGAAGGTTATCAAGAAACCCTAACCACGGCGAGGTGACGGCGTCAAGATCACAACGTAACGCCGTCAGATATGTTTTTCTATATAGATTCGCATAATTTTTAGTCATTCGTGTGGAACTTTTTAGAGAGAAACCCTAGACGATTTTTGCAGCTTTTTTAAGGGTTTTATACCCTGGATCTCTCATGTTATATTGAAGATAAGTAATCAATTAATCATTCAATATGTCTATGTGTTGTTTGATTTTATCTTGTTCTTGTCTTTTGTTTAACATGCTAGGCTAAGTTTTCTTTGTGTTTGCTTAGATCTAATGAAACCTAACTATTAATTATTGATTGAATGGTGTGTTATTAATTGTATTGGATGGGTGATTATCGATGTTAGGCTTAAGAAAACTGCCAGACTTCCGGTTGGTAACATGCTTGAACCTCTTAAGAAACATGAACCAAGGTGTACTAAGGTTATTTTGATTGTACTTAATGCATGAGTGAATTCTAGTGATCCCATGTTAGGAGCTTCCTAGCCGGCTTGACATAGGAGTGAAGTAGGATCTCATAGAGTTAGGGGAAGTCCGTACACACCCCTACGAATGGTATTAAGGAATACAATCCGTCATCCACGCAATTAATACACACTAATCAATCGGTAAAAGATAGTTACGGAGTAAGGAAATCTAAGTAAACACACTTCTCTCCATTATAGTTTTCACAACCATTTACTTTTTCGTTATTTTATTTTATTTGCATTTGTAGTAATTTGGGTTAGTTGACTAGCAACTAATTCCGCTCACTCTTCCAAAACCCGAGATTTTTACTTGCTTTCCATAAAATAAAAAAATACAAAACGAATCTTCCCTCACCCCTAGACCTATTAGAGTGGTTTTTTAATCCTAACGACACTATTCCCTGAGAGAACGATCAATCCCCCAGAATAAAAGCACATTTGCTTGAGGACAAGCAAATCTCAAGTGTAAGGGTATTTGATGAGGCGAAAAGTGTACCGCTTTTCGGGGGTCATTTAAGCCCTAAATCATATTTATTTGATCAAATATCGCCCTAAATCGTTCCTTTTGTCATTTTAGGTACTTTGGAGAGAAATTCTGGAAAAGGAAGCATTTTGGACGTTTTCGGAGCATAAAAGTGAAGAATTCGACAAAGTTTCAAAAATCTGCTGAAACAGTACCCAGACGGCGTCAAGACCCTACCTGACGGCGTCAGACCTTGACGGGCCAAAACACAATTTTGGAGCTTAAAGGGGGACGGCGTCAAGAAGGTTATCAAGAAACCCTAACCACGGAGAGGTGACGGCGTCAAGATCACAACGTAACGCCGTCAGATATGTTTTTCTATATATATTCGCATAATTTTTAGTCATTCGTGTGGAACTTTTTAGAGAGAAACCCTAGACGATTTTTGCAGCTTTTTTAAGGGTTTTATACCCTTGGATCTCTCATGTTACATTGAAGATAAGTAATCAATTAATCATTCAATATGTCTATGTGTTGTTTGATTTTATCTTGTTCTTGTCTTTTGTTTAACATGCTAGGCTAAGTTTTCTTTGTGTTTGCTTAGATCTAATGAAACCTAACTATTAATTATTGATTGAATGGTGTGTTATTAATTGTATTGGATGGGTGATTATCGATGTTAGGCTTAAGAAAACTGGCAGACTTCCGGTTGGTAACATGTTTGAACCTCTTAAGAAACATGAACCAAGGTGTACTAAGGTTATTTTGATTGTACTTAATGCATGAGTGAATTCTAGTGATCCCATGTTAGGAGCTTCCTAGCCGGCTTGACATAGGAGTGAAGTAGGATCTCATAGAGTTAGGGGAAGTCCGTACACACCCCTACGAATGGTATCAAGGAATACAATCCGTCATCCATGCAATTAATACACACTAATCAATCGGTAAAAGATAGTTAGGGAGTAAGGAAATCTAAGTAAACACACTTCTCTCCATTATAGTTTTCACAACCATTTACTTTTTCGTTATTTTATTTTATTTGCATTTGTAGTAATTTGGGTTAGTTGACTAGCAACTAATTCCGCCCACTCTTCCAAAACCCGAGATTTTTACTTGCTTTCCATAAAATAAAAAAATACAAAACGAATCTTCCCTCACCCCTAGACCTATTAGAGTGGTTTTTTAATCCTAACGACACTATTCCCTGAGAGAACGATCAATCCCCCGGTACTTGCCACTACACTATACTATATCGGTCAGGTACATTGCCTGGTGGGGATTGCAAGCTTTTCAAGATCCCTTGAGAGGTAAAACCCTAGTGCGTGGTCGCAATCCCGCGCATCACCCTTTCACCGTCAAATAGTGAAATTCATCCTCCAACTTCTTGATTTCAGACCTTGAACAGTATTTCCTAAGGATTTTCTTTTTAAATTCAACCCAAGTGATCTGATAAGCTTCTTCGGTTCCCATACTTTGTACTACAAAATTCCACCATGATTGAGCTTCATCCAAAAGGCTTCCTGTTGCATAGGTTACCTTACAGTTCTCGGGGCAACCACTTCTTCATAAACACAGTTTCAGAACGTTCAAACCAACGGGCAAGAGCAGTTGCTCCTTCAGTGCCCTTGTAGTAGGTGGGTTGACAGCTCATGAAATCCTTACAGGTGCACTTTCGTGGAATGATAGTTGCTGGTTCATTAGCAGTTTCACTAGCATTGTTGGAGCGGTTCAAAGGTGTAGGTTGGTTTCTGAGTGCAGCAGCCAGACCTTCAGCAATCATTCTCCGGATATCTTCCGGAGTCAAAGGTGGAATTGATCCTGATGTTGGAGTGGGTGCTGGTGTTGGTGTTGGAGTCAGTTCAGGTGAGGCAGCTGTTCTCCTTGTGCGAGGCATTTTCTGTCAAGATCAACAGAAATGTAAGTTTAGTTTTCAACGCTGGAATATCTCAAGCACAAGTTACATATCGATGATGTTGTTGTTACGTGTAGTTACATCGTTTGTGTCTATTTTAACCCAGGTCTTTATTTTACCACTTGGTCGTGAAATTACTAAGGCATACAATGATTCATCGTCTACAAAAGCTTGGCTTGAAATTTCTCATATATATATCTCCTTTTTATTTGTTGTTTTTCCGAAACCATTTTTGTTTAAGTTTTCTTTCTACGTAAAGAACCATAATCTTCTTAGTTATCACAACATGTTTGAACATCATTCTCACACACATGCACATAATATTTCCGTTGTTGGCAATATAGTCACCTCATGTTTGAATACAATTCACAACACACATGGATAAGATCACCACGACATGTTTGAATACCATTCACAACACATGTTAAAATCAACCACGGAATGTAAATCAACATAGGAAATGTAGTAAAACCAAATACCATAATATACATTAATACTTTGTCCGTTGTTGTTCTAAAGAAACAAAAGAAACACACAAACGTCACAAGTCACTTATTAAGTTACATATTTTTGGCATAGTTCGTCCCATACTACATAAAACACATGATTTTCATCTTCATTCCTGGTGCCTTGCTTGCTCCTTGATCATGGCAATCTCATCCATCAGGTCTTGAATCTCCCATCTTTGGAATTCATGAACTCCCCTAATTCTTTTCCAGTTCTCGAAGTCGGTTCTCATAATACTCCGGTGGTGTTATAGTTTGAGTGGCACGGTTTGCTGCAGTAGTTGAAGATTCTCCAGTTTCATAAACTCTTGGGGAAAAACCTGGAGGGTGAGAGGGAACATTTCCTGGGGGTACCATCCCTCGGGAAAAAAGGTGCATCAAGGAAGGTTTGAGTAAGTAAGTTGAACCAAAAGTCCGGCTCAACCCGTGGCGGTGAACTTGGTGGAGATGGTGGGATAGCTTCATAGTGTTCCGGTGATGATGGTGGTGAGTTTCCAAAAACATCAAAAGGAGAATTTGGTGATGGTCGTCGGTACCTACGACGAGGAGTATGGATGTGTATCGGTCCTGTAGGTGTCCTCCTAAATGGTCTCATGAATGGTTCAGGTTCATACGGTCCAAGTATCCTAACTCTTCTCCCTCGAAAAACCTGAGTGAGTGGAAGTGGTGGTGGTAAAGTGGGTGGAGTTACCGTTCCTGGGTCAGGGGACCAACGCCAGGTTGACACAAGTCTCTCGTCATCTGACGAAGAGTTGGAGTTGTCAGTTGGTGTTATTGGGGTTACCATAGGTGTAGTGGTGACAGGTGGGATCACTGACGAAGCAGTGTCTTCAACCTCAAGTTCGGAAGAGGAGGTGGTGTGGTGTGAATGGGTAGACATGGTACTACTCTAATAACCCAATTAATAGTAATATAAGTTGCTAATCAAGAATTTAGCACATAATTCACATAATAAGTGTAACATTTCTAATTAAACGTCGTAGTTGAGTAGGCATGGAGGGCTCACGGTGGTGTGGTGTAATAGGTCCGTTTAAAAACGTAGTTATAGTCCAATGTTTGAAAATACACTTGGTTCTCTATAATCAAGGCTCTGATGCCAATCTGTAACACCCCCAAAATTTAGTTTACACAGCGGAAGACTTAATTGGGTGTTACGTAGAGGATCATAGTCATAATTATAGAAAACGACTCAAAGAGACGTTTTTGAGTTCATTTTATTGAATTCAAATGCAAGGATGTTCAATGTTTAATACATCACATTATTAATTGAAAATGACTGTTTGTGAATATTATACCACCGACACAAAGGTCAAATGCCCACTCCATGCCTCCTGAGCTTGCTTTAATTACCTGAGATACATGCTAAAAGTCAACAAAATTGTTAAGTGAATCTATAGCGTTTATATTTAAATCAGATGAACACATTCCAAGTATTTCATAAGTATAAAGTAGTTTGTTCCGTATGCATATTGCCATAAGTCTCATGAACACAACGTTAACAAGTATGTGAGCCATCGCAATGACATCAACACAGTATAGGGTGCCCTTGGTGAGGAGTTTGCCAGTTCTCCTAGTGTATCAAATAATAGTGCATTTATCTACCAGGTGTGGGCTAGAACAAATGGGTCTGTCAAGCACCAATATTATTCGCGTTCACTCGCAAGTGACTAAGGTTCATGATAGAAGGGACTTTCAAGTTGGCGTGTGTCTTATGCAATAGTTGTATAGCATACCATAGTGAAAATAGTTGTTCAAAATACTTGTGTTCATATAGTGTAGCATGTATCCCACCCACATAGTTTG
>LBNU01035155.1:39677-64225 GCA_014162995.1 Artemisia annua
ATATATATATATATATATATATATATATATATGTATGTATATGTATATGTATATGTATATGTATATGTATATGTATATGTATATGTATGTAGGGTGGCGTTATTGTGGTGTACACCTTAAAGTAGAATATAATAGGTACAGTTGTGGAGCGTTGGATCAACCATTATGGATCAAAATTAATTCTCATTAAATTGGTGGCGGCTTTAATATAATAGTGGCAATTTTGTAAATTAATAGACTTTAATAGACTTTTATTTACATCAATGTTTACGTAGACCGTGCCACAATATTCCTTTTATTCTATTCTATTTGATACAAAGTTCACTGTTTTTATTTAATTATTATTGTATGATTGTATGAAACATTTTTGTGGTACAGTTACACAGTATATTCATTTGATACATTAATAAGTAATACACGTCAACTTTATTTGATTCATTTGATACATTTTAGTAATACACACTATATTCATTTGATACAGTAATAGTAATACACGTCAACTTTATTTGATTCATTTGATACAGTAATAGTAATACACGTCAACTTTATTTGATTCATTTGATACATTAATAAGTAATACACGTCAACTTTATTTGATTCATTTGATACATTTTAGTAATACACACTATATTCATTTGATACAGTAATAGTAATACACGTCAACTTTATTTGATTCATTTGATACATTTATTAATACACACTATATTCATTTGATACATTAATAGTAATACACGGCAACTTTATTTGATTCATTT
Source organism: Artemisia annua (assembly GCA_014162995.1). Taxonomy (NCBI): domain Eukaryota; kingdom Viridiplantae; phylum Streptophyta; class Magnoliopsida; order Asterales; family Asteraceae; genus Artemisia; species Artemisia annua. The sequence goes on from LBNU01035155.1 coordinate 40,433, forward strand.
GATACATTTTAGTGGCACACTTAATCATTTGATACATTATTAGTAATACACGCCAACTTTATTATCATTGATACAAAGTTACTATTTTTGTATCATTGATACAAAGTTATTTTTGTGCTACGCCAAAGATACACAGGTCTTTCAATATAAACAAAAACAAAAAAAATAACCATATATACAAGAATGACAAAAATGACCGAAAGAAAAAAAACACAATAAAAAGACAATTTCATCTTCATATAGAAATCTGGATAGTAGCATCATAGATACCGGTAAATATTTGTGGCTCGTCACTGACGAATCTGATAAAGAAAAATATTCGTGGCTCGTCAGCGTGGTAACGTCGCCGGAACGACGACTTCAATTATTTCCGGTAACCGAGATGGTAGAAATCGAAGGCCGGTTGAGAGTAATCATTAGTGCCTGCTATTTTTGGGCCGTCGTAATTTATACGAATGCTTATGCGGGTGTTTTTATTTAATGTTTTGGTGGATAGTTTTTTTTAGATCCAGGGGATAAGAAACTGATAGGATGGTAGGGTGCTAATGACGGCAAGTTNCTAACCATGTTACACATTTCTGATACTTATCCAATGCAACATATTCTGTCCTTCTTTTCTGTTTCATATTACTTTGTTGTTATATCTGTTCACTGGGCTTTTTAAGCTCAGCCGCGTTTTCTTTCTCCCGCGGTAGGTTTTTAGAAGGAAACCGGGTTATGAGAGGAGAGTACATTGGACTTAGAAGACCACACTATTGATAGCTTTTGGATTATTAGGAGCTCTGGCATCTTACGACTTAGCATTTATTACTGTTCTCATTTTTGTAACCTTGTATTTCAGATTATTCCTTTGTAACCTTTGAAATTCTTTTGTATTACTTATGTTGTATGTCTGTATACGCTTTGATATGTCACCATAATGTGGCACTTTAGCCCTTGTCGGGTTGGGGTGTTACACAACCTCACAATCACAAACACACACTGTTATCATGGTGATCAAGATAGCAGAATTTGAAGCTTTCCTTGTCCTTGTAGACGAGGAGACGTGATTCTGCGAGAATCGCGTAAATCTTACTCGCTTGGTAAACAATACTATGCGTGTCCATTATCGAAGGTGAACAATTACATACTTTTTCATGTATTATATAAATAATTTGGTTAGTTGTTAAAAATAATAGTTTTTACTCTTTAACAGGCTGGGACAACAGACTATGGATGTGACTTTTTTTTATGGAAGGAGGAACGACTCGCCAAAATGACCAGTTCTCTGGGAGCTTCAACATCAAACGGTTCTGGATCAGCTCCAACAAGGCGCTCAAACTGTCATGAAAAAGATCTTAGGGTAAACATGTTTGAGGCACAAAATCAGTTGCTACTCTCAAGAATAAGGATGCTGGAGGCAAAACATGAAATGGCAACGTATCCCGACAACCACGACCACGCATGTCAGTCGGATGCAATACTCCGTGACCTTTTAGGTGACATGGATAAATTTCATATGTAGTACTGTTGTTGTTGTTGCGGTTATCGTTGTTGTTGCTGTTATCGTTGTTATTGTTGATGTTGTTTGATGTTGTTGTTGATGTTATTGTTGTTGTTTAATAAAATGTTGTAACTAATGTTGAACGTCCTTAATATTTTAAATTCGTACGCACAAATAATAGAACTGAAGGAACAATATCACAATTATCAAACACGAAGGCAAACTGTTTATTTAAAACAAGCAAGAGTTCTCAACCACATGCATTTTCATACAGACTTAAACTAAATAACTCGACAACCAAACTAAACAACTCGACAACCAAAGGAAACAACTCAAACTAAACAACTCGACAACCAAAAGAACAGATCAAACGAAACAACCCGTTTATTATTATTTTTTTTGCGGCTACTTCCCGCTTTGCTCGAACTCGCACCATATTTTTCCTTCCTTGCTCTCATTTCCTTGATATGTGCAAATGTAGCTTCAAGATTTGTGATCCTATTTCCCAGATTATCAAGTCTGGTTTCGAACGATCTTTCAGCTTCGTCGTCACCTCCAACAGCAACAACTTGAGCTTCAGCAGCAGCTTGAGCTTCAGCAGCATCTAGCTCTTCCATGTACTCTTTGTAGTACGATTTTTTCCTACACCATTCGATAATCTTGTCTCTCATCCACGGTTCTGCGTCCTTAAAAGAACCATATTGCTCATAAACTGCATGACCAAAAGTTAACATAACTTCATTAAAGAGGAGCTCGTGTGACAATATTTTTGAGTATTTCTCTTCAACTGTGCAATCACGCCATGTCATGTGTGTCTTGTAAGAATTGACGATTGACTTATTTGTGAGAATCAAGAATGTATGTGTAAAATGAGACGGAAATGATTTTGTGAGAATGTATATAGGTAAAAAATGAGACGGGAATGATTTTGTGAGAATATATATAGGAAGAATATTTGGGGAGATAATCCCGTCGATATGTCGACGGGAAAAAGCACGCGAGAAAAATCCCGCCATGTATATTGACCACTAATTTAGTATATTTATTTTTACTTCATAATCCCGTCGACAAGTCGACGGGAACGTTAAACCAAACACGTAATTAACGCTAATCAAATGTTAATTACGTAATAATTCGTTTTTAATATTATCCCGTCGACATGTCGACGGGATTATAAAGGCAGGATAATTTCGCGCCCAAGTTTTGACAATTATTGAGACTGGAAATTTTGACCATTATGTTCCCGTCGACATGTCGACGGAACGTATGAACACCAAAAATTCAACGCAGCCTGGTTCGGTCAAGCATACTTTNGTTAATTACGTAATAATTCGTTTTTAATATTATCCCGTCGACATGTCGACGGGATTATAAAGGCAGGATAATTTCGCGCCCAAGTTTTGACAATTATTGAGACTGGAAATTTTGACCATTATGTTCCCGTCGACATGTCGACGGAACGTATGAACACCAAAAATTCAACGCAGCCTGGTTCGGTCAAGCATACTTTTTGTCGTTTTATGCGTATTGCCGTCGACATTGTGTCGACGGGAATATGCTCGTCGCCTGTTCTCCTGATTCTTGTAGTGTTTATAGTGTAGTTTTGGAGTGTTGGCCAAGGAATGGGTGGTGTGGTAGCAAGAGGAGGAGGAAGTGACTAAGGGTGGCTATGGGGTGAGTAAGGAAAGCTACGGTAGTAGCTAGGGTGGTGTGGAGGGTTGTAAGATGTTGCTTGGTGATTAAGGAAGATGACTAGGTAGTTTTTACTTAGCGTTTAAGGAAAGGTCAAGGGGTGGTGTTTACTTTAAGGGTTAAGAAAGGTGACAAGGGTGTGAGGTGAGGGTGACGGGGTGGTGATGGAGGTGTGTGGGTGGTAGCTTAAGGTGTTTGTGGTGTGGTCGTGACACAGTAGCGAGGAAGAAGGGAAAGAAAACATGTAGCAAAGCAAAAATGGGTTTGGTCTATGTCGAGTTTTTAGGAACAAAGGGTCACGTTTGGTTTGTAGTTTGAGTCAGAACAAAAGGTTTTGATTTGAAAACAGAAAATGGGTCATGCTAGGTTTGTTTGTTTGGGTTGACGCATAGAAAAAGAAAGAAAGAAAATGGTGGTTTGAGGTTTTTGGGTCGAGTCACATAAAGGAGAAAAGAAAGAAGAAGCAAGAATGGTGGTTTTTGGTTTGTTTTGACTACTCTAACAAGAAGAAAGAAAGAAAAGAAAACATGGTTTGGTTTTTGTTGTGGCTTTTGGATCGACTCAAGAAGAAAAGAAAGAAAGAAAATATTGGTTTGGGTTTTTGTTGTCTCACGTAGGACAAAAGAAAGAAAAGAAAATAGGAAATATTGTTTTGGTTTTGGGGTTTATGTCGAGTACTAGGGATCCAAATAAAAGGTCAAGAAAATAATAAAAGGGTCTGTTTGGTTTGCAAATTGAGTTACAGAAAACAGTTTTGGGTTTTTATTATCGTTCAAAAATTTTGTTGGTTTTGTAGCTTATTCGCGGAGCTTATTAGACAAGTATGGGGGTATATTTTTGGGGCGTATTGTACTATGACACGGGCTTACTAAAATGGTCGTAATTCGTAGTTTATTAGGTTATGTTTATAGTCTAAATTTTTACGTAGAAAAGGGGTACTTGGGTTGTGTTTATTAGTTATTAGTTAAGTTATAAAAGAAAATATAGTTTTTAGTGTATATATAGACTACTTGTATTATGAGTTTTAAAATAAGTATATTAATGTAAATATCATGTATTATGATATTGTAGGATATATTTTACTATAGGTATACTAAGGTTTATTATAGTTTATATTAATATTTAGTTTTTACGTATTCGGGCTTATATATAATAATAATAATTATACGTATATATATTAGTTGAGGTTTTATAATATAGAATTTCAGGGATCGTGTTTTAGGGTTTAGGGTTTCGTTATATAGTATTATAGTTATTATAGAGTAAGGTTTAATAATAGTATTTTTAATGTATTATAAAACCTCAACTAATATATATACGTATAATTATTTTAATGTAGGGTTTATACTTGACATACTATATCGATGGTTGCGCGGGTAAATCTAGTTAGTTTATAAAAGCAAAAATTTAGTAATGAAAATACCTGATGTCGGTGTTATAGTGGAAATAGCATTGATGAAAATTACGGGTTGTTGTGACACTCCCTAGTATTGTGATACACTAGAATATAAGCCGCGCGTTGCTGCGGGCTTCTGAGATGAAGGACAAAGTTCGTATAGGGTATAACTTATTATGATATATCAAGGTAGATTATTTTAAGCTTAAGGATAAGTTGTAAATGGCTTTTTAGCTTATAAAACTAGTTTAAAGACTTACGTGACCGATGGTTAGACTCGCGAGGGGTTTCGGGTTATCGCGATAAGAAAAGAGACTCGACAAGGTTTTAAAACTAGGTTGTTTCGACTCTTAGGCTTCCTAGGACTTATTGCTACAGTGTTCGGACCAAAAGTTTAGAGGTGAAAGAATGAGAATGGAGTGGTTTGGAATGGGGTGGCGTCGAGGGTATTTATAGTGTAGTTTTGGAGTGTTGGCCAAGGAATGGGTGGTGTGGTGCCAAGAGGAGGAGGAAGCGACTAAGGGTGGCTATGGGGTGAGTAAGGAGAGCTACAGTAGTAGCTAGGGTGGTGTGGAGCCGGCTTTGAGGGTGTGCAAGGTGAGCGACCGCACAGGGCCCCAAAATTTTTAAGGGCCTCAAAATTTGTCCCGTTAATAATTATATGCATGTGTACGCATATTTTTCACAAAGAAAAAACTATTTAGATGAGAAAGTATCTTAAATAAGTAATATGTTAGAACGTTTAGCTAACTAATTGCATTATATCTTACAAATGGTGACATTTTATATATAGCATTTCTTATCGAAGGGCGTCATAATTTAATTTCGTACAGGGCCCTCAAAAATTTCATAAATTCATGGGACGGCCCTGGGAGGGTTGTAAGGTGTTGCTTGGTGATTAAGGAAGATGACTAGGTAGTTTTTACTTAGGGTTTAAGGAAAGGTCAAGGAGTGGTGTTCACTTAAGGGTTAAGAAAGGTGACAAGGGTGTGAGGTGAGGGTGACGGGGTGGTGATGGAGGTGTGTGGGTGGTAGCTTAAGGTGTTTGTGGTGTGGTCGTGACACAGTAGCGAGGAAGAAGGGAAAGAAAACATGTAGCAAAGCAAAAATGGGTTTGGTCTATGTCGAGTTTTTAGGAACAAAGGGTCACGTTTGGTTTGTAGTTTGAGTCAAAACAAAAGGTTTTGATTTGAAAACAGAAAATGGGTCATGCTAGGTTTGTTTGTTTGGGTTGACGCATAGAAAAAGAAAGAAAGAAAATGGTGGTTTGAGGTTTTTGGGTCGAGTCACATAAAGGAGAAAAGAAAGAAGAAGCAAGAATGGTGGTTTTTGGTTTGTTTTGACTACTCGAACAAGAAGAAAGAAAGAAAAGAAAACATGGTTTGGTTTTTGTTGTGGCTTTTGGATCGACTGAAGAAGAAAAGAAAGAAAGAAAATATTGGTTTGGGTTTTTGTTGTCTCACGTAGGACAAAAGGAAGAAAAGAAAATAGGAAATATTGTTTTGGTTTTGGGGTTTATGTCGAGTACTAGGGAACCAAATAAAAGGTCAAGAAAATAATAAAAGGGTCTTTGTTTGGTTTGCAAATTGAGTTACAGAAAACAGTTTTGTTCAAAAATTTTGTTGGTTTTATAGCTTATTCGCGGAGCTTATTAGACAAGTATGGGGGCATATTTTTGGGGCGTATTGTACTATGACACGGGCTTATTAAAATGGTCATAATTCGTAGTTTATTAGATTATGTTTATAGTCTAAATTTTAATGTAGAAAAGGGGTACTTGGCTTGTGTTTATTAGTTATTTGTTAAGTTATAAAAGAAAATATAGTTTTTAGTGTACATATAGAGTACTTGTATTTGAGTTTTAAAATAAGTATATTAATGTAAATATTATGTATTATGATATTGTAGGATATATTTTACGATAGGTATACTAAGGTTTATTATAGTTTATATTAATATTCAGATTTTACGTATTAGGGCTTATATAATAATAATAATAATAATAATAATAATAATAATAATAATAATAATAATAATAATAATAATAATAATAATAATAATAATAATAATACATATATATATTAGTTGAGGTTTTATAATATAGAATTTTAGGGATCGTGTTTTAGGGTTTAGGGTTTCGTTATATAGTATTATAGTTATTATAGAATAGGGTTTAATAATAATATTTTAATGTATTAACGTAGGGTTTATACTTGACATACTATACCGGTGGTTGCGCCGGCAAATCTAGTTAGTTTATAAAAGCAAAAATTTAGTAATGAAAATGTTGAAACTTAAGACCTTGATAGATCTTAGAGCCTATGGATCGTTAGTAATGTCTATGTAATCACAAACACACTAATAGAGAATCTCTGCAACTTGTATTCTATAGCGAAATTTCAAATACAAGAGCTACACAATATACTAAGAATACTTTGATCCTCTATGGATCGTTTATTAGTCACTAATATTGTTTTCTTAACACGTACCTAATGCATTAGCCAAGGGTTCCTTTTATACTACACGAAACCCTAAAGCCTCTTACAAGAAACGAATAATGTTAAAACTATGACAGATATCCTACATATCTTGTCTTAAAATAACTAAACTCTGTCTATTATAAAGCTACGGATACACTATATCCGAAGAAACACTTTATCCGCAGGAACACTACCATCTGCAGGAACCACTATAACTATCCGCAGGAACCTGTCAGCAGCATTCTTCAGCAGTAACTTCTAGAATTCCCAACAATCCTCCCCTAATCTTGAATTTGACAGGGTTAAGTTCAAGATTCTTGATAGATCGCCTAATAACCAAAATATGAGGATTGAAAGATGAAAATATGCAGCAAAATGAACTACCAGCAGCAACCAACTCTATGTCAGCAACAACAAGTAATCAGCAATAAAGAGCAAGATTCCACAGCAACTCCTATCTTTGAGTAGCAACATGAATAGATTTGATATGCCTTTACCAAGTATCTATTCACTCTTTGGCTAGTTAGTCCTTTGGTGGAATAATGGCATCACCCTGGTGAACTAGTAACCAGTCCAACACTTAGAACATGAATCATTGGTGTGTTGAAAAACCCTAATGATTTTTGGCAAATCATCACAGCCATAAACGGATTTGACATGTCTTTACCTGTAGCCGTTTGCTCAGGACTAGCCAATTCTTTGGTTGATTAAATCACATTGGTGAATTGATTACCAAATATGGTTTGCCACTGCCTTTACCACAAGCCATATACAAGTGGGCTAGTCAATTCTTTGGATTTCCAGAGGATAAGATCCATGGTGAATTGATGACCATTTCAACCTCAGCAATTAAGCATGGGTGAGTTGAGTACCCTATGGTTTTGAGCAAACTATTACAGCTATCAACAGATTTGATGTGTCTTTACCAAAGCTGTACCCTTTGGACTAGCCAACTCTTTGATGGAACAGTCAACATCATGGTGAGTTGATAACCATATAACCAACATGTGTACCTGGATACAACAAAGAGTGGAAAAACTACAAATAAAAGATATTTTTTTTTTTTTTTTTTTTTTTTTTTTTTTTTTTTTTTTTTTTTTTTTTTTTTTTTTTTTTTTTTTTATTAAGAATATCAAGTAAAGAAAGAAAAATATACAACAATACCAAATTACCCCATGGAATGTTCAATTCTGACTCCATGCTGAGATGCTAATTGTTTTTTCACAAGCAGATTCCTTCTCATGTTCTTGATAAGTGGCACAGCATGAGTCATATCATTACCCACGATATCAGTAGGAATAGTCAACTTAACTTCCAGCATCTTTTTTACTGTACCCTCTGTAAGTGGATAAGTAGAAGCTGCAAACATGTACAAAGCTTTCCCAGCCATAGTGTAGATCATATAAACATTGCATAAAGGAAAATATTGCCAACTAGCAATATCCCAAGTATCTTGGCCACTCCAAACCTTAAAACCTTTGCCCACATAATAAGAAGAATCAAAAAGAGTATATAGATCACCCAGTAGAAACAGACCACATCCTTGAGGTGTATGAGTTCTGAAATAAGTAGTGACCCAATCATACAGATGAAGAAGGTCATCTTTATCCACTATAGAAAGGATCTCACTGAGAAAGGAGAAATACTTCACAGACCCATCCTCTCTATGCACAATATCAATCTGCTCATTCCTAAACTCAAGTGGAGAAAATTCCCATTTCACCAAACGAACCCATAGTTCAGGATCTTCACCATCATCCTCTGCATGCTCAATAAAGGAGATATCCTCAGCAGGAAAAGCTAAAGCTTTGGACTTCCTTTTCCTTGCAAGTATCTTCTGTCTTTTACCAGGAGTAGAAGCAGGAGAAGAGTCTTTGGCATCAGCAGCTTCAGTGGAATCATGAACCTCCTCAGCAGGATCAAGCTTCTCTGACTCATTAGCAGTCAGAGTAGCTTCCTCAGCAGCAGAAAAATAAGCCTCCTCATCAGCAGCAACATCCTCAGTAGCTGTAGACTCCTTAGGAGGAATAGAAGGCTCAGCAGAAATGGATGGCTCAGGATGAACAGAGACTGCTTTAGGAACTTCATGTGCAAAGGCAAACTGTGTTCCCTCAGCAATAACAGAGGGCTGAGATGCTGAGGAAGGTGAAACCTCATCTACCAAAGGAGTGGAGTCAGCAGGAATGGGAGTAGCAGTAGAAACCTCCTTTGGAACATCAACAGCATCAGGTAACTTCAACCTCTTTGAATGACCACCCATTCTATTGATTGCAGTTTGAATCTTATTATATTCCCCAATTTACTGAGAATCATCCATAGCCCTGATTTGTTTCCATGTATATCCAGAACCACGGATAAGACAACTCTGATTTTTCACCACATTCCTCATGTACTCCCTCTGCTGTGCCTATGTCATAGTTTTCTGTCTCTTTTCTCTAGCCTTTCTCTCTGCTTCTTTCTTCTTATGTACACCCCTGGCAACCATTTGCTGAACATAATCTTCCATCTCAAAATCTTCACCTAAGACTTGCTGAGCTAATCCTAGATTAGTAAGAACATGAGAAGCAAAAGTTTCCCAAGTGTCTGAAGTGAAATGTGTAGACAGTTCATCCAACTCCTTCTTTATCTCAGCTGGCAAAGAATCTGAATCAGATTTATTCAAATTCTCTTGCAATCTTCTTGCCACTATCTCAGAGATTTTCAATTCTTCTTGCCTCTTTGCTTCAGCTGCTAACTCTTGTTCAGTGAAGTTAGCAGCTACCCTGGCACTCAACTCCTCCAGTTCAAGCTTTGTCTTGGACTTTACCCTGGATGGAAGACTCTCTTCAAGCATGACTCCTTTACCCTTTGCTGAATCAGTAGAAACTGAACCGGCAGGTAGATCCGCAGAAACTATAGGTGAATCAGCAGAAACCTTTGGCAAAGATCCATCATCAGGAATGGTGATAGGAGTATCATCAGAAGGAACATTTGAAGTATCAGCAAAACCAGTAACAGGGTCATCCTTTGAAGAAGGCTGAGCAGCAGAACCATGATGCAATGTATCAGCAGAAACTTGCACTTCTGGAGCAGCAAAACCAATGGTTATATCATCAGTAGAAAAAGGCTTTGAAGCAGCAGAAGGTTGAACATCATCATCAGCAGTAACCACAAATTCTTGACCAGCAACAAAAATTGTGGAAACACCTGCTGAATTAACATCAGCAGTAACACCAATATCATAATCATCCATTGAAGCACCTCCATCAGCAGAAGCCAGCTGAATCACTGGATCAGCAACTTGATCTGTCTTGTTGAGATATTGGCGCCTCTTCTTTCTTTGAGTTTGTACCTTGGCCTTAGAAGCATCAATATGTTTGGCCTTTGGAGAAGGTGTTTTCTGAGCTAAAGATGCATCTACTAACACAATAAGAGGGTCAACATCCTCTTCTTCATCCTCTGATTCAATAACCAGTTTCCTTTTCTTCTTTTGACCCAGTTGATCCTCCAAATCTTTAACCCTGGTCTGAAGAGCAGAAATTTGTCCCCCAAGAGTTGTCTTTGTGTTTTTGAGCTCCTTCTCCAAGTTGCCAACCTGCTTCACATACCTGCCAAGTAAAGCATAGACATTTGTGAGAGTAATAGGGTCCTCAGCTCCATCAGCAGGATTAGGAGCATCCTTGGACCTGTCAGGAGAAACAAGAAGACCATCAGTAGTATCAAGATCCTCAACAAAAGCCTCTCTAGATGGACTAGGAGACCTCTGCATGTGAGAGGTAAATGGCTCATCATGAGACTCATAAAGAGAAGTAAAAGTAGGCTCAACATGTGATTACAAAAGAGGCTCATCTAATGATTGTGCGAACACATGATGTGGACTAGTAGTCATCTGGTCAGAGGTGTGCCTAGGAGATGTGGAGGCTAAGTCATCAACATCCTCATTTGCAGACTGTGTTGGGTCTGCAGGGATATTGACTTGCTCAGTAGGAGCAACGGGTGTGGGACAAGATGGTGGCTGAGAATCCTCAGCAGCAGATGCAGTTGCATCAGCAGCATTGGATGGACGAGCAGCTGCAGATGAGGATGTCCTTNGAACACATGATGTGGACTAGTAGTCATCTGGTCAGAGGTGTGCCTAGGAGATGTGGAGGCTAAGTCATCAACATCCTCATTTGCAGACTGTGTTGGGTCTGCAGGGATATTGACTTGCTCAGTAGGAGCAACGGGTGTGGGACAAGATGGTGGCTGAGAATCCTCAGCAGCAGATGCAGTTGCATCAGCAGCATTGGATGGACGAGCAGCTGCAGATGAGGATGTCCTTGCCTCAGCAGCAACTGATGCAGATGCATCATTAGCAACTAGTGCAATCCCCCCAGCAGCATTAGGCTGAGGTGGTTGTCCACCATCAGCAGCATCTCCTCCTTCAGCATTATTGCCACCAGGCAACATAGCTGGCAAAAGAGGCCAATGTTCCCCATTAAACCCAGTATTCATTTTAGAGAGACTTTAGTAGTAAGAGGGACAATGGGGTAATGTGTCCTGTTTTGGGTCTCTATTCCTATTACTATTTGTAAGAACCTAGGGTACATTAAAAACTTATTTTTCTTAGCATTAATATTATCAAACATACACTGAAAAATATATCTTGAAAAATCAAAAGTAGTACCCTTTGATAAACAGACAATGGCACAACCAAGATGAGTGGAGAATTGATCCCATCCTCCTGACTTTTGTCTGAGACACTGCAACAGGGTATGCATCAAGAATCTCCATTTGGGGCACAACTTATTCTTGTACCAAGCATTAGTAACATCTCCATGGTATCCAATATCTCTCAACCCAGCAAGTACGATTTCCCCATCAGTATGATAGACACCATGTTTATCATTCAACTGAAGCTTAGTATGAATCAAATCTTTAGTGACCACATGATCGACCCCATCAATAGTTGCAACCAACATTGTTTGATCTTCTCTTGGCTCTCTTCTAGCAGTGGCCCAAAATTGGCGAACAAGAGACTCACAAATGAGGTCAGGGCTACATGTGAGAGCAAAATGGAGTTTGGATCTTTTCAAGAACTCCACCATTGGTTCAAAAACTTCATGAGCCTGGGTTTTGCCTTTTCCTAAGTAAGTAACTTTATTGTGATCCTTTTTGAATTCTAGGGAAGCCATTGAAAACAAGATGCTGAGTAAATGGTTAATGGAGAGGTGCGTGGGAATGAGTAATGGGAAGTTATGAAATGGGGAGATTATAAAGGTAGAGTGAATCAGTTATTTTAGGCGTGGGATACACACGTTAGGGTATTTATGGAAGTTACCCAAATCGTGGTAATGAATTGGCAAAGGATCGTGAAGCGAATCTTTGACCAATTTTGACTTTCAAGTACCGCCCAAATAAACCCAATTATTACCCTTCAGCAGCAACAAAAAGTCAATCGGCAGCAACTAGTGGTCAATCAGCATAAACCAATTGTAAATTAATCCGTAGTAACCATTTATCCACAGTAACCATCTATCAGCAGAAACCAATTACCACAGTAAATTATTATCCTTTTGGTCAACGCATCATCTAGAAGGTAATTTTACTCTCCAACCGTCCCCATAAAATTCCATTAAATCCCACTTAATGATCAAATCAAGTCTATAAATTAGGCCACAAGTCACAATATACTTATATCTTCTAATTATTCACCAAATCCTCCCAATCTTCCCATTAACATGAACCCTATTGAAATCTCATCCGATTCCTCTTCAGATTCATCTGATCATGACAATGTCCCACCACCACCACCAGTTATGGCCGCTCCAAGGCCTTTTAGACCCCATCGTGTTATGAGGATCAAGGAACAAGCTCGTAAAAGAAGACATGATGTATCTGCTCCTCCTCCTCCACCACCACCAGTGTTAGCTGCTCCAAGGCCTGTCAGACCTCGACATGGTATGAGGACCAAGGAGCAAGCACGGAAGAGAAGACATGATGTTGTTGCTCCTCCTCCTACACCACCAGCTTCTTCATCTTATGACTCATATATTGATTTGGCAAAACTCCCACGCTGGGCATATGATTCAGATGCCTCTGATGATACAAAGCGTTTAGAGTTGTTGTTCAAAGAAGACATGGATGAAGGTCCTTAAGAGCCACCACCTCTTTCAAAGCTGCTGACAAAACAGATGGAGAGAGTTGTGGCTGGGATGAGCCAAATTCCAGTTCCTCAAGCTTCCAAGAGGTTGCCAAAACCACCTCCACAAGTATTGGGTCTGGATTGCAAGAGGCTATGGCAGCCTGAGATGAAGCCCAAGGAGGTGGAGAAGATGCTGAGGACCAAGGGGGCTGGTGAAGGCACATCTGATCCCAAGGGCAAAGGGAAGAGAAAGCAGGATTAGATGTTAAGGTGTCTGGTAGTGGGTGTTTGTTTTATGTGTTTGATGTTTAGGTTTTAGGTGTTTTGTTTTGATTGTAATTCCCTCTTTGATAATGAATGAACATCTGTTTTTCTCTTAATTGTCATTAGATTGTTCTGAACTGAAGTTTGATTCTTCTGAAATAATCGAAACACTTTATCAGCAGGAACTATAATCATCAGAAACTGTATAAGCAATCCGTAGGATCCATCTACTGCAGAACTCACCCTCAGCAGTATTGTGCAAAAATATCTTTAGAAAAGATCTTAAGGTATTTACTCTGCCACCTAATACGCAATAATGGACTTACACTTTGACTTTTGCCTATAAAACAGATCCGAAACTTACACAAAAGCTAATCATCCATCAATAGCAAAAACCATGAGCTCAAAACCCCATACTGTTGAATCTCCATCTGATGCTGCAATTGAAATTGAATCACCAACAAGAAGCACAGATGAATCCCCAAACACAGAGAAGAACCACATATCCAAAAGGTCATCTAAGAAGATGATGAAGGATGTTGGAACATCAAGCAAGGTTTCCAATCCGGCCATGTAACCGGAATCTTCTGAAGACTCCAATCCTTGGATTCCTCTCCAACCACCTTCTAGGAAGCTCATATCACCTTTCCTTTGTACTTCCTCGGATGAGGATGAACCCCAAAGTCAAGCTCCCTCAACTCCAACAGGATCAGCAGAAAATTCTTCCAAACTTCCAAACTGGGGGTTTGATTCAGATCTCTCTGATGATGATGGAAAGGGCAAAGGGAAAGGAAACGTGGAGTAGTGTCAGGGTTAAAAGTCATGATCCAAGTTGTGGCAGGGTCTTGTAGTTTCAACATCTTTTTGTAATAATCATTGGTGATTAATGAAATTACATTTCCCTTAACTGTTACTTTGATATTTGTTTCCTGAGTACACTTAATTATTTCAACTCCACTGATATGAGTCAATTCTACGGATGCAGTCACACCTCAGTAGTAACAATTATCAGCAAACAGGAACATCAGCAGAAACACTTATCTGCAAAACAAACACACAAAACAAAATACACGGAACACTCTAAACCAAATAAATGTTAGTATATACAACAAGTAACNAAAAGCTAATCATCCATCAATAGCAAAAACCATGAGCTCAAAACCCCATACTGTTGAATCTCCATCTGATGCTGCAATTGAAATTGAATCACCAACAAGAAGCACAGATGAATCCCCAAACACAGAGAAGAACCACATATCCAAAAGGTCATCTAAGAAGATGATGAAGGATGTTGGAACATCAAGCAAGGTTTCCAATCCGGCCATGTAACCGGAATCTTCTGAAGACTCCAATCCTTGGATTCCTCTCCAACCACCTTCTAGGAAGCTCATATCACCTTTCCTTTGTACTTCCTCGGATGAGGATGAACCCCAAAGTCAAGCTCCCTCAACTCCAACAGGATCAGCAGAAAATTCTTCCAAACTTCCAAACTGGGGGTTTGATTCAGATCTCTCTGATGATGATGGAAAGGGCAAAGGGAAAGGAAACGTGGAGTAGTGTCAGGGTTAAAAGTCATGATCCAAGTTGTGGCAGGGTCTTGTAGTTTCAACATCTTTTTGTAATAATCATTGGTGATTAATGAAATTACATTTCCCTTAACTGTTACTTTGATATTTGTTTCCTGAGTACACTTAATTATTTCAACTCCACTGATATGAGTCAATTCTACGGATGCAGTCACACCTCAGTAGTAACAATTATCAGCAAACAGGAACATCAGCAGAAACACTTATCTGCAAAACAAACACACAAAACAAAATACACGGAACACTCTAAACCAAATAAATGTTAGTATATACAACAAGTAACCTGCATAAAAAAGTTAGTAAACATACATATTCTACAAATCCTCCACAAAGGCATATGCGTCCCTTAAGGCGTATGCCTCCCCTCAAACATAGCAATCAAGGGTTAGCCATCCCAATATGGACAACTAAGTGGTTAAACCTAGGTCCATCAAAAGCCTTTGTTAATAGATCAGCCACATTATCATCTGTATGGATTTTAAGCACCTGAATTAAATGTTTCTCATTAGCATCCCTAATAAAATGGTGCCTGATTTCAATGTGCTTAGTTCTATTATGATACACTGGATTCTTAACAATGCAGATAGTACTTTGGTTATCAATAAAGATTTTAGTGTTCATGAAATTGAACCCATAATCAAGTAGTTGATTTTGTATCCAAAGAACCTGGGCACAGCAGTTAGCAGCAGCAACATACTCTGCTTCAGTAGAGGAATTGGCCACAATAGTCTGCTTCTTGCACTGCCAAGAAATCAACTTCCTACCAAGGAATTGGCAACCTCCAGTAGTTGACTTTCTATCTAGATTGGCACCAGCATAATCACTATCACTGTATGCTTCCAACACAAAAGGAGACTCTCGTGGGTACCAAATACCAAGGTTGGGTTGGCCTTTAAGATACTTAAAGATCTTCTTCACTGCATTGAGATGGGAAGTCAAGGGTGTGACTTGATGCCTAGAACAAGCACTGACTGCAAAAGTAATGTCTGGCCTTGAAGCTGTCAAATACATAAGTGAACCAATCATGGACCTGTACAAATGAACATTGACAGTAGGATCTGGTTCAAGGTTATGCTTTGTTTTAGGAGTTTCATAGGGGTAGTTGCAGTTCTGACATTCTCCATATCAAACTTCTGAAGTATGTCCTTCACATATTTGTTTTGGCTGATAAAAATACCATCAAGCTTTTGCTGCACTTGTAGACCCAAGAAGAAAGTTAGCTCTCCCATAACACTCATCTGAAATTCACCCTTCATCAAATCCTCAAATTCCCTGCACCAAGCTTCCTTAGTGGATCCAAAGATGATGTCATCCACATATAATTGCACAAGAATGATATCCCTTGAATTCTTCTTGATAAAGAGGGTCTTATCAATTGCACCTCTTCTGTAACCATGCTTCAGCAGGAATGCAGATAGCCGAGCATACCAAGCTCTTGGTGCTTGATGAAGTCCATAGAGAGCTTTTACTACTTTGTACACATGGTTAGGATGCTCTGGGTCTTCAAAACCTTTAGGTTGAGTAACATACACTTCTTCTTCAATTTCTCCATATAGAAAAGCACCCTTCACATCCATTTGATAGACTACAAACCCCATATAAGATGCAAAGGCCAAAAATATTCTAATGGCCTCAACCCTTGCTACTGGTGCAAACACTTCATCATAATCAATTCCTTCTTCCTGTCTAAAACCTTGTGCTACTAATCTAGCCTTATTTTTTACCACAATGCCCCTAGCATCCCTTTTATTCTTCAAGATCCATTTTGTCCCAATTGCAAACTTTCCATCAGGTAGAGGTACAAGGATCCAAACTTCTTGATTTTTGAATTGTTGCATCTCCTCTTGCATAGCTTCTACCCAACTGGCAATGGAAAGTGCTTGTGCTACACTGGTTGGTTCAACCTGTGATAAGAAACAAGCAAACATACAATGTTGTTGATCTGTGTGATTGTCTCTTTGTTGAGTCATGACATATGTAACAAAAGCATATTCTCCAAATTGTGCCTTCTTGACTGAACTCCTTGTTTGAACCGTTGCATTGGGATCTCCAAGTATATTTTCTTGAGGATGTATAGTGTGGATCCTCTTAGTAGGGATGGAATTAATTTCCACAGTGGGTTGAAGATTATTCAGTGTAGGAGCAAAATCATCATCATAAAAAGAGGAACTGAAAATGCCAGTAGCTTGTTGATGATTACCAAGATCAGTGGGGGATGAAAATCTACCAAATGGGTCTTCAAAACTTTGGGATGGACTAGTTGAAGTGGGGAATGGATCAGCAGAATTTGATGGTCCAGCAGAAATAGCATCAGCAGTATTCGAATCAGCAGAAACGCGTGGTACACTTTCAGCAGAAACTGGACTGCTATCAGCAGATTCAATGTTTCTGCGGGCATCACTAGCAGATTGTCTCAAATGTGCTTCAGTAGTCTTTGGCAAACTCAAAACCAAACTCATCAGCAGCTTCCTTGGCTGCATGTTCTTGCTGCTGAAGTCTAGCTAATGCCTCTTCATAACTTGAATCTACACCATCCACATCAGAAGCATGTATATCATTGGTACCTGAAACATGAGGAGAGGGAAAAGAAGGAACAACTATAGTTGCTTCCTCAAACTCAGAATCAGAGTCAGAGTCAGCATCCATGGCTCCTGGATTGTTAGTGGGAGACTCATGTGTACCTGCAGATTGGTTAGAAACATATCTAGTATAGCCCAAATAATCAGTCAAATAGTCTAGGTCAAAATACCAGGCATGACCCTGACCCTGAACATTAGGCTTTTCTTCTAGGTATCTCAGGTTAAGAGTTTCCTCAATCTTTTTAGCATTCATATTATATACCTATAAGCCTTACTATGAGCTGAATATCCCACAATATACCCCTCATCAGCTTTCTCATCAAATTTTCCTAGTTGATCACTAGTATTCAAAATGCTCACATGACATCCAAAAGGTCTAACGTGTGTAATACTGGGAACTTTACCAGTGAGAAGTTCATAAGGTGTCTTGTTATGAGGTCTAGTGATGGATACCCTATTCAGAACATAACAGGCAGTGCTTACTGCTTCAGTCCAGAACATAGTGGGTAATTTAGAGTCTGCAAGCATAGTTCTTGCTGCCTCTATTAGGGTTCTATTCTTTCTCTCAGCAACCCCATTTTGTTGTGGGGTTCTTGGATTGCTATAGTCCCCTTTTATCCCCTTAGACCCACAAAGTTCTATTAACAAGGCATTTTTAAACTCTGTCCCATTATCACACCTAATACATTTAACCTTTTTGTTTAGCTGGTTTTCAATAAGGGTTATAAATTCTTTTAGAGTTGGAAAAGTTTCATCTTTAGTTCTCAAAAATAATACCCAACAGAACCTACTATAGTCGTCAGTGATTACCAATGATAAGAAGTTGTGATCAATACTTCTGATTTGAGTTGGACCAAAAAGATCCATATGCAGCAATTGAAGAGGTTCTGTTATGGTGCTCACAGTTTTGATGGCTTTGTAGGAGGCTTTGTGTTGTTTTCCTTTGTTGCATGCAACACAGTTGTGTTCATTGGTGAAGATTTTAGAAGGAAGCCCATCAACTAGACCAAGTTTTGAAAGCTTGTTGATGGTCTTGAAGTTCACATGAGCCATCCTTCTATGCCACTTTGTAGATTCATCCAGGGATGCTTTAGCCACCAAACATGTTTGGTCACCTGCAGGTTGGACATCATTCAAGTTGAATGTGTATAAATTGTGGCTTCTAGGAACTCTCAGCAGAATGTTTGCATCTTCTGAAAGCTTAAAGTTTTTAGACAGCACAAGACATTCATCATCAGAGAAGAAGACTTTGTTCTTGGTATCACATATTTGTGAGACTGAGAACAAATTGAAGTTATGCAGTTCCTTCACAAAGTACACATTCTGAAAGTCCAACTTTGAAGTTCTGATGGTTCCTTTCCCAGTGATTCTACCTTCTCCTCCACCAAAAGTTACAGAGCCTCCTTGATGGATGGGTACAAAATCATGTATCAATTCTTTATTCCCTGACATGCTTCTAGAACAACCACTATCCACTATGCCTACTGCTTTACTTTTAAGAGGATGTTCCTACAACAACAACATAAACATATACAAAAATTAGTACACATTGGAGACTCAAGTCATTACTGACTTGAGTCTGCCTTGTGGATCATAAGTGTTAGGCCATGTAGATACATAAGATCCACCATTGTTCTTGGTTTTTGTTTGAAAATTAGGTCCCTTATGATTCCAAGAACAACTTGCTGAGGGCTTAACAGCAGTATCCCAGGGTGCCCCCCACCCCATATACATTGGGGCATAATAACTAGGCCAAAAACCATTCTGAAAATAAGAACTTTTAGGTCTATAAAATGGTCTAGCAACATGTCTTTTTCAACTGGCTGGAAAAGATCTACCAGAAGAAACAGGCTTATCCGCAGGAACTAATTTATCAGCAAAAACTGATTTATCAGCAGGATTGGATCTGCTAATTTTGTGAGTTGCTTGTGGAACGTAAGTGGGTATATCAGTAATATTTTTCCACATTGGTCTATGTCTGGTTGGATTAGCACAAACACCCATTCTCTGCTCATGAAAATTACAATCCTTAATTAAATGAAACTTACTTCCACAAACAAAACATTTCTTCTTTTTAGAAGATTTATTCAAAATAGAAGATGTTCCAGAACAAGCAAAAGTATTCAAACCACAAACATTAACAGAATTGTTTTTCATAGAATTAAAAACATTGTCTTGCAGAGAATTAAAAGACAAGTCTTCAAGGGAAGCTGTCTCTGAACTGGGTTCATCAGCAGCAACTCTAACAACTTGGGTGTAGGCTTGGGTGGTGTCTTGGGAAGGTCAGACTTTTCACTTGAATCACAGCTGGTATAAGTGGTAGACCCTTGATCTGAGGACTTGTCACTGTTAGAACAAGAGACAAAGTTATTAGTGTTAAAATCAGGGTCTGGCAAGTCACTTGACTTTTTGCCATAGAGACGGTGTGATCCATCAAAGTCTGAAGTCTTAGTGGTGGGCATATGGTCTCCTCTAATAGGTCCAGGTACAGCATGCAATTCTCCTTCTTTTACATAATTTGCTAATCCTGCTGGTGTAGATTTAGACCTATCATTTATTGCTTCTACACCAACATACTTTTGAAAACCTAAACCTATCTTAGATTTTACAGATTGACTACCATATAGAAATTTAGCTAACTTATCACCTGAAATTAGCCATTGATTATGTCTAGCCACTTCCTTATCAAACTTATCTTGCAATTCTTGTTTCTCTAAATCTACTTTAGCTTTTTTCTTTCTCAGAATATTTTAACTCATTTGTAGCATTTGTTAAATCTCTTTCTAACACCCTTATCTTTTCTTCATAAGCAAGCTGATTCTTTTGAAACCAAATTTTCTGTTGTTCTAAGGTCTTTAAAGCATTTTTGTGAGATTGAAGATCCACATAACATGCATTATACTTAGGTTTCAATTCATCATAAGACTCCTTAAGTTCATTATATTTTGCATTACAACCAAAGACACAGTTATGTACCTGAGAGATGCCCATAAAGGCAAACTGATCATGTGCATCCTCTGTGTCACACCAAGCCAGCATTCCACTCTGCTCAGTACTATTACTCTTTTCATCATCACTTTCAGGCTCATGTATCTTCCAGTTCACATGCTCATCCATAGAGATCATAGCTTTAGCATCTCCAGCTTCCACTTGTTTCTACTGATAGGCAGAATACCTCACATCATCATCAGTCTTCCTACCCTTGCATTCTCTTGAGAAGTGACCCATCTGACCATAATTATAGCACTTGACTTTCTTTCTATCAAATCTAGCTGGGTCTCTTCCCTTGAAGCCGAACTTCCTCCCAGCCTTTTTCTCAAACCTCCTGACATTTACTGAGAGCATGGCCATTTGCCACTTTAAGTTCATTTCCTCCAAATCCAGCGGGTCCACTTGATCAAAATCTTTATAGGTCAGTTGCTGCTGATCTTCATAATCAGCAACAAAAGAATGAAGTACATCTTCCATTACATCACTAGACTATGAGTGAGATTTTGGTCTAGAAGTGATGTAGGAGGTGGATACTGCTGATGAAGATGGGCTAGCAGTGTGAGTCAGCTTATTGGAGGTGGTGCTCACAAAAGCTGAATAAGTGGGAGTGGATGAACGAGTGTGAGTTCTAACATCAGGTTCAAGACTTTTGAGCTTTTTGTATAGATCATCAAAAGTGAGATTATCAAGCCCACCTTTAGCTTTGAGGGCAATACTAACTTGCAACCAAGATGGAGGTAAAGATCGGAGAAACTTTGCATTGCGGTCCTCATTGTCTGGCTTTGCCTTCATCTGGTTTAACTGACTTAGAATCCTTTGAAATCTGTCATACCCTTTGTGCACTCCTTCTTCCTCAGAGATTTGGAATTCTTAGAACTGCTGTTTGAGCATGGATCCCTTCATTCTCTTTGACTCATCATTGCCACCAAACCTAGCTTTGATAGCCATCCAAATATCCTTTGCATCGTCCATGTAGTGGAAATCACCTATGTGATCATCTGGTATAGCCTGAAGAAGAATAGTTCTAGCTTTGTTCTCTCTCTGAACGGTTAAAACTTCTTCAGCAGATGTAGGAGCAACGTAGGTCAGATTACCATCAGGATCTCTGGTGGTCTTCCTTAACTTGTTCCCATTAAGAATGACATTCCACAGATGATAATCACAGTTAGTGATCCAATTCTGCATCTTCATTGCCCACAAGTCATATTCCTCCCTCTTGAGATAAGGAAATTTTGCATTGCTGTTGGTGAGGTTGAGTTGATGTAGAGTTGTAGCGTTGAGGGGTTTGAAGTGATGATGGCCGTGGATTGCAACACGCAACTACGTTTTTACCTCTCGAGGGATCTCGAGAAAGCTTGCATCCCCACCAGGCTGAGTGTACCTGACCGATGTATCATATGAAGTGGCAAGTACCGGGGGATGTTGATCGTTCTCTCCACATGGGAATAGTGTTCGTTAGGTAAAAACTAACTCATAATTCTAGGTTCTAAGGGTGGGGAAGATTCTTTTGTAATTTTTATATTTGATGAAAAGCAGTAATCTCTGTCGTTTTTGGAGGATAGGGCGATTAGTTGCTAGTAACAACCCAAGTTATCTACTTCTAAGGTACTTATATTTTTTGTATTTTTTTGGTTTAGAGAAATACATGAGGAGAATAGTGTTTTACTGTAGAATTCATTACTCCCATTAACTAACCCTTTATCACTGTGACTGTATGTTGAGTTTGCTTGCGATGATGGGTGTATTCCTAACAAGTCCGTAGGGAGTGCGTTAATTCCCTAACCTATAAGTTCCTACCTCACTCTATGACATACTCAACATCCTATTCATGAGCGTCCACCGATCAGCAACCTATGCATGTAATACTACCTTAAAACAATAACGCACATATGATCTCAACGTTTCTAAAGACGTTCAAGCATGTTAAATATACGAGATTAGCCAGTTTTCCTTAGTTAACGTAGATGAAACATCACCCAAATACAAATCACAACATACACCATCACATGATAATTATAGTTGTTGGTTTCCATCTAGATCTAAGCAAACACAAAGTATAATTAAGCCAAGCATGATTAAGAAAGACAGACAAATATAGTACCTCTACACACAACATAGACCACTATTGTATGAAAGACTTATCTTCATTGAACATGCAAGTTGGAAGGGTTTGGATACCCGCTCCAAAGGTCTGTAGAATACTCGACAGGTGTTTTGGTCCAGAGTCCCACTCTGATAAATTCCTTAAAATAAAAGAAAAACGTCTATATAGTATAGATTTTGGGGTGACGGCGTCAACCCAATAAGTGACGTCGTCAGCTCGGCGATTTAGGGTTTTCAGACGGCCTTCCTTGACGTGGTCATAATTGTTGGTTCCAGATCTGACGGCCTTGGTTGACGGCGTCACCAATTTGCACTAGGAACTCTCTGGCCCGTCACGAGTCTTTTTTCCACTTCTGGACTTCACTTGTTCCTGACGGCGTCACCTTGTATAGTGTGACGGCGTCACCTTCTGTGATCTTTAAGGTCTTTTGAGTTTTTGTTGTTTTCCGCACTTTTTGACTCCGAAAACGCCCGAAAATGCTTCTTTTGTGATTTTCCCTTCAAAAGTACCTAAAATGAGAAAAGAAACGACTTTGGGTGAAATCCAAAGCAAAAACATACGAATTAGGACTCAAACCGACCCCTAAAAACGTAACATTTTTCGTCTCGTCAAATACCCTTATACTTGAGATTTGCTTGTCCTCAAGCAAATGCGCTTTTATTCCCAATTGAAAAACAAGTTAGAGGTCATTTAATGCGAACTTAAAAGTAATTACAAGAGTTAGTCGTTCCACTTTACTCAAAATAAGCACAGAGAAAATATACTAGCACCTCTCATGTAGTGTTTGGATACTCACATCTCTCGGTTGATAATATGTAGATATAATATAAAGGAAATGGACAATATCACTCACTACCTGTCATAATAAATAGATTACCATAGGCTTGAGAGAGGATCGAAAACCTTCTCCACTAAGGCGTAAGCACCTAGGATAACTATCAAAGAGGGCTTTATAAAAGGGTTATAACGGGAGGTTTAGGGATATTGAAAACACGGTTTGGTTGGATAAGGGATAGTTTACTGGTGGCTAGTCAATCATCTTATTTAGTTACATATACAAGTGGCGTTGCCAAGCCAAGACTAGACTCAATCTTAAACTATCAAAAACAAAACAA
>LBNU01035156.1:2797-16374 GCA_014162995.1 Artemisia annua
ATCAGAATGTCGTCTATGAATACTATCATGAATTTGTCCAAATATGGTTTGCATACTCGATTCATTAGGTCCATAAACACTGTGGGTGTGTTTGTTAGACCAAATGGCATCACTTGAAATTCGTAATGTCCATAACGTGTTCTGAATGCTGTCTTGGGAATATCTTCCTCCCGAACTCTTAGTTGATGGTATCCCGACCTTAGATCAATTTTCGAGTATACGCTCGATCCTTGCAATTGATCAAACAGATCGTCGATTCTGGGTAAAGGATATCGGTTCTTCACAGTGAGTTTGTTCAATTCTCGGTAATCTATGCACATTCGGAAGGATCCATCCTTCTTCTTAATGAATAATACTGGGGCTCTCCAGGGTGATGAGCTTTCAGTTTCCGAATCCGATAACAAAGCAATGAAGTTGGGGTTCGAAGACATGGTATTGTAATAATCCCGATTAGTAAACATAGTTATTAGAATAATCATAACAAGTAAGAATATATCAAGTTATAAAAATGAGAAGCAACATCTCTACCGGATGTTGGAATGTAGGCACGGAGGGCGTGAAGTGGTATTTTGTAAAAATGGTCCGTTTTTGAAAACATAGTTATACTCCAGTATTTAAAAATACCTGGTTCTCTATAACTGTAGCTCTGAATACCAATCTGTAACACCCCCAAAATTATCAATAACAGCGGAAGACTTAATAATGACAGCGGAAACTTTTCGGGGTATTACCTAGAGGATCTTTCTTACAATTACAGAAAACGACACAAAGTGACGTTTTAAAGTTATATTTATTTCAAAATACCAAATGTCCAAAGAACATGACATTTCATAAGTTAGAGAACAAGTTTTATTCTGAAAGTAATAAAACAGTTTATTAAAGTCCATGCTATGTTTATGCCCACTCCGTGCCTTCAAGTTCCGTCTTGTTTAGTTACCTGAGATAAACATGCTAAAGTCAACATAAAGTTGAGTGATATTCATAGGTTTAAGTTTAATAGTTTGAACCACAAGTTAAAGAATGTATTGCAATCACATGCAATCAACAAGTTTAAAATCAATGTTCCTGTTATTGCCTTAAGCTCATGACACGCAACGATTAACAGCCAATCATAATCCCAAGTTATGATGGTAAGTAGTAGGCCCCCAAGATAGGTATTTGCCAATAACCTATTATAAGAACAATAAAGTGGGTCTGGTGTTTTCTCTAACGACCAAACGAGGATTGTTAATCACTAATAGTACTATCCACACTTATTTACGTTCACTCTGCAAGTGAGTAAGGTTCATGATCGAGGGACTTTTAGCAATAGCAACTTAAGCAAATAACGTTAGCCTGACGGTATCATAATAGCCGGTATAAAAGAATTGTGTTCGTGTTTTAAGCATGTATCCCCCCCACGGGAAAATAGTTAAAAAGTGGGCTATGAACTCACCTTAGTAGTACAGTAGAGTAGTAGTATCGTAAACTCAATGATGCTAGGCAGCGGCTTCACACACAACCTAAAAGATAATGCAAGTTTCAGTTGATAGTCTAAGTCCGGTTTTATCGCGAATATTAGTCATTTAGTTACGAACAAAACTCGTGTTTGTTTTAATGCTTAAAGTTCAAAAATAAAGTTATATATACATATCTTGTGAGTACTTTGATCGATGATCGATGGAAAGTCATTATAAATAAGTCGAAGTTTGTAGACGCTAAGTCACGATTGTAATTTATAAAAGAAGACGAATAAACGTATTTAAAAAAGAAAAGAAATAACATATCGTTATATCGTTAAATTTAATTATAGTCGTGAATTATATAATTTAATTATAGTCGTGAATTATGTAACGTATATATAAGTTAAATTTATAAAAGTTTTACATTAAATATGTGTGATTATATATAAAACATTAATATTATTTTTATTAAATAATATTTACAGAAAATCCTTCAAGTTTTACCAAAGTTACACTTTTAACCCTAACGACATAAATTTTACACCGTTAGTCCAAAGTTAAATATTATTATATTTTAGGTCCAATATTATCCTTATTAGCATTTAATACCCGAAAGTTTCATTGATTACAGTTTCTAACTCAGAAAATCAAATTTGACAGTTTCTACCCAAAGTTTGTAATGTTTACACTTTTAGTCCCTCGGTTAATAGAATTTGCAAAGTTAGTCCATTCTTCACCAAATTAAAAGTTTAACATTTTTATTTTCTAAATAAGCTCAAAACATTCCTAATAACTTATTCCAACAGCTTATTTTCTTAAAAATCACTTTTTACACCTAATGGGCTTTAACGAGATACAAACAAGGCCCAATAACATTTTTAAATCCATTGGGCTTACGAAAGTTTTGGGCTTGGTATTGGGTTTATTTTTATGTCCTAAAAATGTTACGAAAGAGCTTATAAGATCAGCTTATCACAAAAGCTTATAATAAGCTTAACGGGCTAAAATAAGCCCACGTTAACTTTTAAAGTTTTTAGAAACCAGTTTTTGGTCGATCAAAAAGTGTCGAGAAAATAGCTTAAACATGTTTATAAATTCGAACAAAATGTGTTTCCTGATAGTTGGCCAAGTCAACAATGAGGTCGAACCATAAAATGAATATGTCATGTGTCGAAATAATTATTTACGAGACAGGAGAAAACCTTTGCCTATATTTTTATTTTCGTTATTTTCGAATTTTACACATTTACCGCTTGCCTTGTTATTTCGTAAATACATTAATACGTGACTCCTTATATCTTATTTGACATTTACGATGTCTATTATACCTGAGAAATCAAGTGACAATACAAGACGTTGAACATCTAAAACCAATTTACATATTCGTAATTCGACAGCCGTTTATATGTTACCTTGACCCAATTCGTATCACAATGAAAACAGCTTAGAAAATTTCTAAGTCTTTTCCACGAAACCAAGTTGACCTGCTTACTTTACTACGAACTCTCTGGATCGTCACGAGTCTTTTTTCCACTTCTGGACTTCACTTGTTCCTTACGGCGTCACTTAGTAGAGTGTGACGGCGTCACCTTCAGTAATCTTCAAGGTCTTTTGAGTTTTTGTTGTTTTCCGCACTTTTTCACTCCGAAAACGCCCGAAAATGCTTCTTTTGTGATTTTCCCTTCAAAAGTACCTAAAATGAGAAAAGAAACGACTTTGGGTGAAATCCAAACCAAAAACATACGACTTAGGACTCAAAATGACCCCTAAAAACGTAACATTTTTCGTCTCATCACTACCTAAAGCGTGAGTTACATGAATCAAAAGCGTGAGTTATTCAATGATATGAGTCTTATTCATGGGATGGTTGGGAAGTGATTAACCACACATTAGGGCTTAATCTATTTGTTTTGTATTTTTTTTTTTAATTTTACACAAATTTTTATCTCAACTATTATCCATACCCAACCGTTTGTTCTATTCGTTGTTAGCTTTCGAGCATCCAAATAAAATGATGGCTAAGTAAGAATGTAGAATGTATGAATAAGGTAGTGACCATCCGAGTATTAGATTAATTGACTAACGCGCTAGCGATATAGTTTGTAACTTGGTGACCATCCGTTATGCAAATAACGCGCTATCGATCTAAGGAGCACATTAGTGACCATCCATTAGTTGAAGCGTCGAGGACTCGCGCTAGCGATCTACTAAGTTTATACAGGAAACATTTAAGCAAAGCTAGGTTTAACCTTTAATCCTCAAAACCCTTTTTACCGCTTTATACTTGTTACTCCTTAGCTTTAGTGGAGGAGATATGTATGTTTGTCAAGCCTATGATAGAATATTCGTCACGACCGAGCAACTAACGATTATATTGACATCAAATAAGTACATTATATTGACATCATTTATCCTATTTAATTGACTTGTTTTACTATGTTATGTATGAGAATTGGTGCTTGATTGTTTAATTTAGTGATTCTCAGGAAATAACAAGCAATATGTGAAACTTGGCGATTTTGGACCAATTATGGAGCAAATTAATCAAGATAGAAAAAGCCTACTGAAATCATGGAGATACGTCGCATCATTCTAGACAGATGTGCCATACAATCATACTTAGATGAATTCGAATACCATTGCCTGACTTTCAAGAATGTGCCACATGTGATTCTAGCATGCGCCGCATATGAAACTTTGGTCAACAAAGAAGATCCAACTTGTTCTACTCCAGATACGCCACATCACACTATTGACATACGGCGTATCACTATCAAGACTTCACCAAATACAATCCAAAATACTGAAGGACATGCGCCTCATAAAGATTTAAGATACGTCACATCTGAAGACGGTGTATGAAGATTCCAGAATATAATAATCTTGGACCCCACGTGAAGTTACCTCAATGCGCCGCATCGAACCCTTAGACAGAATCTATAAATAGACCATCATTACCTACGAATTTTGTGTGCAACATAAACCTAAGGAGACGAATTCAGACGAAGAAGCAACACAAGACACACCCTAAACGAAGATCTTAGAGCAGTAAGAAGGCCCTGCATGTGTATATTCATTAAGTAGATTTATTTTATTGTAATAGTAAGCTTCAATCCATCAGGATTGATGGGTTTGTAGCCACCATACTGCTCCCCTTAAAATTGTTTTCCCATCGATTAAAGCTTATATGATATTTTTTTTATGACTTGTATATGTGCATTGATAACCTTTGTGTCTAGCTAAGTTTTGTTTGGGCTGCCATACCCCCTCCTCACCTACTTAACTAGTGTCTAGATAAGTGGGATAGGCATAAGTGATCATTAAGAGTTTACTAGCCTATATTTAGAATCCAACGAGACAGATAAAATTACGATACTCATCATATAAAACTAGCAATAAAACAAGTGACAAGCTACTTAACCATAGGACAGGCCTTCTATCTGTATCTATTATCTATCCGTGTACGTGTTTGCTATTCTCTGATTCGTTCTCATTAGTTTTACTTTTATTGTTAATCTACCAATCTGTGCTAGTCTCTCAGACTAAACCCCCTTGCGTTAGATTAGGTTGTAAAACTAACTTAGTATATTAAAATACTGATTAGGTTAATTAGATATTACGTTCCACTCTTAGTAATCGACACTCTGCTTACCACTATCTGCATATTGATGTACACTGCCCGTTAGTGTGTGTGTTATAGCATACGTCGGCAAAATATAAATTTAAAACTTGAATATGCATAACCCCTATACTACAACGTGACACAAC
The DNA here is from genome assembly GCA_014162995.1 of Artemisia annua. Lineage (NCBI taxonomy): Eukaryota > Viridiplantae > Streptophyta > Magnoliopsida > Asterales > Asteraceae > Artemisia > Artemisia annua. The sequence goes on from LBNU01035156.1 coordinate 8,008, forward strand.
GCACATCAGGGGAGCACTCGTCAAGCGGAGCAAATATGCACTACTTTACCCTTCTTGTCTCCTTCTAATCTTCTTCTCTTATATCTCTTTCTATTCTCTTTCTTTTCGAGTTAGTCTCTTTTCGACACTCTTTCTGTTTCGACAAAAAAGGAGAGAAAATAGTAAAAACTTAATTAAAAAATTTACTAATTTTATTTTTACCTAAAATAATTTTATGTTTTGTCATCAATAAAAAAGAGGATATTGTTAATACAAATAAACCGTAAAAACCTTTATTTATATCTTATGATCTTCTTATTTTTTGTCGATAACAATCGTAAAATAGTTTTAATGAGATAAATAAAATACGTAAGTTTTTAAGCCAAAAGTTTACTAACTCATTTCATTAAACAAATCCATCAAACATTTTAGTTAAATAGTTTATATAAAACCAAAACCATTTTTATAAAACACTTATTAGTAACATTTGTTACTTACACTTTTATAAAAATACATAGTTAAATAAACATATAAGTAAATAGCTTAGACTATCTATAACCCAAAGCCCATAAGCCATGACCCATATCCCATAACCCATGGCCCATGTGCATTACATCATGCATGACATCAAAATGGGTAAAATCCATGACCCATGACCCAAAGTCCTTTACCTATGACCCAAAGTCCATAACCAATATCCCAAAGTATGTATTGCATCATGCATGACATCATGTTGGGTATCCATGACCCATAGTCCATGACCCATAACCCAAAACCCGGAATTGTAACCCACAATCCGGACTGAACTGACCTAGTTACCGGATCCCTTGGATTACACTGGCCGGATCCCTCTTGGAAGGGATCTGGCGGATCTGGCTGATCAAAGGTCATTTTGTCTATAAATAGTGAGTCATTTCTTCATTTCTCTTTACCACTTTTAGATATATCTTCTCTCTATATTTTTACCTCTCTAACTATAGATCTAAGGATTATCTATGTAGCTTTTCTTTTAGTGATTCTCTAGGTTCCTCTTAAAGGCGAGATCACGATGTTTTGCATAGAAGACTCGCAAGCTTGAAGACAAGGGTTGCTAGGCTTCATCATCATCACAAGATTACATAAATGTCTCTTTGTTGTTGATTCCTCTAAAGTGTGTCATAGGTGTGTTGTGTTAGCTAGTGGTGTTGGGATTGGTTCCTCCATTGTAAAGGAACCCGATATTTAGCCTTGTACCGGATAAAGTGTAGGCGACGTAGGTTTGCTTCTACCTTGTGGAATAACCCGGTATCTAGCCTTGTACCGGATAAAGTGTAAGCGACGTAGGTTTGGTTCTACCTTGTGGAAGAACCCAATATTTAGCTTTGTACCGGAAACAATGTAAGCGATGTTGTGAAGGCTTCTCCGCCAAGATAAAGAGCTCGTGGTGTAGTGTTTACAAACTCTCGAGTTGGGTACTCAGGGAGTAAAGTAGGGCAAGAAAGGTGACCTTATAGCCGAACCATTATAAATTTTCGTGTTATGGTTGTGTCCTTCATTTTCTATCTCGTAGTATAGTTTATTCTCATTTAACTATCAATATCTACACGCACCAAAATAGATTGACATAAGTCGATCTAAAATTTTAAAATGAAGTTGTAATCGGTAAAACTATTCAACCCCCCCTTCTAGTTTTTTACAATATGTTTGATGATTCATTTTAGGATTAAGTTCATAAAATAGAAACGAACTTTCTAAAATTTTTCCGAGTTAGGTAACCAACTTTTTGACTAAACTATATAGGTAACGAAACTTGTTGTAACATAAACAAATATGACTATCATGTAACTATTTAATTAACGTGTAATTCAAAAATAATTATTTACAGCTGTCAAATAATTAAATGGATTATTTTGTTGTTTCTCCTTCCACCCAAACATGTATTCACCACTCTTCCTTTGGCTCTCAAGAAATTCTTCCCCTCCTCTAACAACATCACTAAATTCATCTCTCCCATGGCCCATTAGCACCACCACTGCTCTGCCACCACCGCCGCCGGTCAAATCTATATGGGTTTAGTTTGTGTTGTTGTGTCTGCAGGCAGCTTTGGTGATGAAGGTGATACATGTTATGTCTTTAAAGTGGGCTTTATTTGGACCTTGTGTGTAAGCTTGATTCATATAAAAAAAATTGATATGATCTATAATATATAAGGGTTTTTAAAGAAATAGAAGTGGGTTATAGTACTTGAGATATACCACCTCCCAAATACAGATGAAATGCAAAGAGAACAAAGTGCATGAAATGGGTTGTGTATATGTGTTTTTAGTCCGAAAGAAATGAATTTCATGTAAAACTTTGTTCATCAAGTTTTATGTTTTTCAGTTTTGTTTTGTTTTTCTTATTGTGTTTGATTTAAATTTCAAGACATAATATCTTAGTTTAAATATGTTTTTTATGTTCATGATTCAGTCAAAATGAAATAATAAAATTAATGTAAAAATTCAATAGTTGAAGACGGGGTTATTATAGTCATTTAATTTTAAGCAGGGACAAAAACCAAATGAAAAGTTCTTTACAGGGACGATTTTTTGCAATTTACTTATTTAAATATCCATGTAAGCAAAAAAGTAAAAATATATATTAGGTGGTAATTACTATTATCTACTCAACCGGTATCAAGTCGTTACATTTCATGTAAAACGTATAGTTAAAAACTTTAATACACGTTCTTTGTGCAATACCAACTACCAAGTGTGATATACAAGTTCCTTATATCTACCTTTTCTTATACACTTTAGATAACATGCACACCCGCAAACATACACTTGTTGGAGGTTTTTCGAAATAGTCTTCTTACTTTTGGGTTTATCCCGAGTAGAAGTAGGATTTAACTATATAGGTAACAAGTTCTCATTAAAGAAACGTCACATAAGCAATAAGCCAGTTAATAGGTTGTTATCAAATTGATACATTTTGCGTATTTCAGATAGGTTGATCATGAGATACTAAACTAAAATTCTGTTAGACTGATAAAGTGATAAGAAATTTATATGATTGATAATTCTAGATGAAAACATTGTTCTAGTTTTATTTTGCATTGAAGCTTATTCATTTGGTCAATAATGCCTAGAGAGTAGTGGCCCCTTCCAACTGTACACAATCGAAATAATGTATTTTCTAGAAACATCATGTGGCAGGCAACAAATATCGAACTTTGATCACACGTTCATGATGGACTGATTCGAATTCTCATCTTAGAAACATAAATTCGTCACAAAATTTTAAAAAAATTGTCATCATGAACGATTTCCTTATTCATGGTTATGATTACATGTGCATAATGGACTGATTCCAATTGTCATAGAAACAGAAATCTAACACAGATTTAAACATATACAAAAGTTTTATTAATGTACTTAAGATTCAAGTCAGCTTAATCTTAACCGAGGCCTAAAGTAAAGTTTCAAAACAAAAACTTCTTTTCGTAAAATTATAAGTGTCAAAAATCGTTTATATAACAAATGAACCATATAAAATCAAAGATAAAATATAGATTCATGTGAATACAGAATACCTAATGAATTCAAATACTCGAAACAAGACCATTAGACAATCGAAAGTAAATATAGCACATTCGAACAAATTAAAATTATATTGATACACAACATTGTAGCCAATAAATTTTTATAGACTAATGATAATTAACACACTGACCAAAGAATGAATCCACATTAAAAAAATTAAGGAAACAATACAATTTCCCGACATTAACAAATCCATTTAAAGCAAAAAACCAAACGAAAGAGCAACAAGCGAAGCCACGGCTGTGGGAACAAAAACGCTAGCATCCGAAGTTGGAGCTGGAGCTGGAGCTTCTTGAGCTGCGACATTACTGATAGCCATCAACATAACAACTAGCGCGACGAAAAGCTTCATCTTCATTGATTCCATTGTCTATAATATGATATTGAACGAGAATATAAAAATATACAAAGTGACTTAAGAGAATTATATGATTGGCTTGTTAGAATTGTGAGTGTTGAAGTTAAGGAGTGGGGGTTAATATAGAGTGTATATTAGGTATTGGGCTGACCGAACTGCCCGAGTTATAGACAGGTTGTTTATGTGGGGCTGCCCAACAGCTGTGGCCAACGGTTGTATCGCCGTTTTCGTGGGCTCCATAATCCATAATGCATTTGTGTTTTTTAAGTTTATTAAGCTTTAAAGTATTAGTCTTTTGGGAAAAAAATATTGAAAAAGTTTAGTTGTGTGGTTTGTATCGAAAGCTAATATTTAAATTTTGAATCTCTGTATGATTGGATCATGCTTTTAAACATGATGTTTAGTAAACATTGAAACAGTAAGGGTGTGAAATAGGTTTTAGGTTGTGTTTAGATTGGATCGACCTGTAAACATGTTGAAACCGTGTACGCGTAAACCTGTTGTGTTTAGACAAGTTAACTGATCTCCAACCTATTGAAACGGCATAACCCGCAAACTCGTTGTGTTTAGTTATGTAAATATAAATTATGGTTCAAGTGTTAAACCAGCTAAGACATGTTGTGTCCTTCGTTGATCCGCCAATCTAATCTTCACAAAAATGGCTACCCCTGCAAGTCTAATATCACACTATTGATACTTTTGGAAGTTTAAATACCAAATTTGACTATGCGAGAGTCGTAATACAAACAAAAATGATAGAACCACAAAAATTCAACAAAAACATATTCACAAAATGACATGTCATCTACTTTGTGTCATTTTCTCTCTTCTTTTTAAGTTATCTCTCTTTTATCTACAAAGTTGTGAATTTGTGGGAACACCATGACCTCGGGTGACTTTTTAGCACCACTTATTTTCTACCCACAAGAAATAGCTTCGGCAGCTCTCCTAGCTCAGTGAGGCACCAACTGGAGTGAGCACGAGCCAAGATTCGAACCTTTGACCTTTTATCTACAAAATCTCTCCAGTTAACCCATAGGTTTTTCGGAGGTGTGTACCAACTGAGCCAAAGCTTTCTGATAGTTATCCCTCTATTATACACCCACAATTAAACATGGCGTGCCATTATATAGATTCTGTTTTTGTAAAAATTTTATAGTTTCAGCATTCCTCAAGTACAAAAATGGTCATCAAAAATTTGAGCAGATATTGCCATTTTTCACATACAAAATGGCCATCAAAAGATTGAGTAGATATTGCCGTTTTTCACACAAAGGATGAATTGTTGGTATAGAAAAGAAATTAAAATCAGAAGCGTAAATTTAAAATGGGTTCACATGCAAAAGAAGAAGGGAAAAAAAAACTAACACTATATTAAAGCATGATTTTACAGTAACAATCATTATCATTATTTATCGAGCTGAAGTGACAGAAGTTTCATGTTGTATGTATTCCCGGTTTTCATCCTCGCATTTGTAATTTTGTTCAAGAAAAAACAACCTCACATGTCGTATCAAAACATGACAAATGAAGAAAAAAGTTATTTCGATCCTACCTGAGACCACCGATCACACAACTTATGTCACTTTAACTTCACATCACAATACTTTTTAACCTATTTCTCATCGTATTTACTCAGTAACGTCACTACCCACGCTAACTAATTTTGGAATAAGAAAACAAAAGAAGAAAGCAAATATTTTGGTCGGCCTCATGATCAGGAGCCCCACACGCGCAAGTTGACCATGAAGCATCCGCAATGGTCACCAAGACCCACCTTGAACTCAAGCATGTATTTAAAACGAATATGGTGTTGGTTCATCTTTCATAAATGATTTTTGTAATATCTATTTCAAGGATTTGTTTAAAATGGTCCCGTTTAAACTTTTAAAAGCATGTTTTTCAAACCGAACCAACTACATGTAAGGTATGTTCGGCAAAATTAGTTGTAAGTTATAAAGTGTTGAGTGTAAGTTGTGAGATGATAGCTGATAGTCTCATAGGTTCGTAGTGATAGCTACGAGCTATATAAAAGTGTTTGGTAATATAGTTTTCAGCTGTAATATNATACTACAAATACATACATGTTCATGGAAAACATGTATGTTTTTACCATATAATTAAATAAACATACTAGATAAACATACATGTTCATGGAAAACATATATGTTTTTACCGTATAACTAAATAAACATGTATGCTTTTAACGAATTTAATCATACATGTTAGCACAATTATAGTGAAACTTTAGAAATGAAAGCACATATACGAAAGTCATACCAACATCTAACCATAAAAAACCAATAGTCATGTATGTTCCTGGAAACATACATGTTTTTTTTCAGACATAGCTATAAAGTTCAAGCTTGTAAAACATACATGTTCAGTAGAGCATGCATATTCAATAGAACGTCCATGTTTCTATTAAAAAGATTCCAACATTTTCTTAACTGTTTCAATTCAACCAAAACACACTTCATTAACTTATTTTCTGCATGACCAAATTCGACAAATATAAATATTGCATTCCTTAAAAAACTTCCAAATTCGACAAACATGACCAAATTCAACAAACATAAACTAGAAAACCTATTGTTCAAATCTGTTTCTAACAAGATAAACCCATAAACAAGTCATAACAGATATGCATTAAAATTGTTCATGCACCATAACCGGGACTTGGCTTGTCTTGAAAACAGCATTCGCAGCTCGAAAATCCGACATATCTACCATAATTTTATCCTTATGCATGTTGCACTCTAAAAGAAATAGTCGCGCGGCCTACTTCTTTCTCAATTTACCAGCTGGTTTGTTTGCTTCGTACAATCATCCTCTATTCCGCAATCCCACCTTAATATATTGTACCCCATGTAATGCTTCATGTGGCGCATAACGAATACGCCACAATCATTTGTCCTTTTATCAGTTTTCCAATGAAACTCCCCACAAGTAATAACAGTCTTCAATATTTCATCAGCTTTCTCATGGTTTCTGCTTCTCATGAAGTTTCTAAAATTCTTGTGCTACAATCATTAACGTTCCAATAAGTCGTATTTCATAAACAAAGCAACAACATGTTCCTTGAGTCGTTAGTTAACTCCATCTTATCATGTGGACATGTTTATTTTGTAGTTACAACTTTTCAAAGTAAATAAACAATCATACTTGTAAATTAACGAACTTACTACAGCAAAAGTCGGTAAGTAGAATCTTGTTCAACATCAATCGACTTTTCTTCAACATTATCGGCTTTTTCCACAGCGATCTCCTTCCCTTTTCTCTTAGAACCTAATGTATGTAAAGTATTAACATAAATTAATACCAAACATCTATTACTCACAACCAAACACCCCTGTTTCATTCAAATATCCCTTGTACTAACATCAAATAGCCCTTGTACCAACATCTAACAGCCCTTGTACTTAAATCCAAACACCCATGTTTCATCCAAATACACATCTAACGTACATAAATAATTAACATAAATGCATAACATACATCTAATATCCCTTGTACTAAAATCTAAACACACCTAAACACCCATGTTATTACCTTGTACATAAACCATAAACCATATACACTTGCAACATACATCAAATTTAATGCATCGATGCTTAATCATAAACACCCCTGTTTCATTTATCTTAATCATAACCACATTCTTTTATCTTAATCATAACCAAACACCCATGTAACTACCTTGTACATAAACATTCATGTAAAATCTAAACAACCCCTATTTCATTTATCTTAATCATAACCACATACATTTATATTAAGCACATCCAAACACCCATGTTACTACGTTGTACATAAACCATAATCCATATACACTTACAAATCCATTTTCCCCTGTTACAATGTACTACAAACCTGATAGGAACATAAACCAAAACTATTGCATCGATGCTTAATTATTCAAAGAACCGTAATATCAAAAAAAATTATATAAAATACTCAGCAAAACCAAAAAAAATATCAAACAATCAAACAATTGAACCATAATCAATCAATGAAATAATCAATCAATCAAACAATGAAACAATCAGAAACATACTTGATTGTTGTAACACACATGCAATCACTATAACCTATCGAACCATAATCAATCAAAAATAAGAATATAAAATATAGAAAATACAATCACATATCATTGATGATCCTACCTTGCATTGATCGTTCTTGTTTTTTCTTTAAAAATGCGATTGAAGAATGTATTAGATGATTGCCGCAAGTTACTGATGGGGGTTTTGTGTTTTTAGATGAGAATTGTGATTTTTATGATATAATAATGATAATTGTTGATGATAATAGTAGCAAGTTGGGGTGTGATCATTATACGGAGGAAAGTTTGAATAAAATCCCGTTTTTTATGCATGAAGTTAATGAGATGGTATAAAATAAAATGCCCTTTTTACCCTTTTCATTAATGTTCCAGGAAATGAGGTCTCAATTAATCACAAAAAT
>LBNU01035156.1:18249-29366 GCA_014162995.1 Artemisia annua
AATTTGTTTGGTACATTAGGTTAAAAACTAATAACTTGTCTTATTATTTATATACAAATAAATAAATAAGTGTAACTTGAAAATATATATCTACGAGTGGAATAGAATGCAAATGATGTCGTGATGCAATGTAGACTAACCCTAGTCTATGAAATGTACGATGAATGACAAGGTGACTCAACCTACCCGGTTTCGTCAAATGAATATCCGTAAACCCTGTTTACGTAAAATGATGAATAAAAATTCTGTGAATGGAAAATGTTAAGGCTTTGGAAAGTGACCTGAAATTACGAATTGTGACAGAAAGACCCTTTATGTACAAGTATGACCTCAATAGTTTCATATGGTAGAGGAATAACTATGTTCAAAACTTTGAGGTAGCCTACTCATCATCTTATTTGTTACTAATTAAATTGAAAACTATGTGTCTTCACAAGCGTGTGCAGTTAACTTCTACTGGTGTCTCAATTTCAATCGTTAACAATGTTTCCAAACTATTTAATTTTCTCTCCTCAGTGTTGTTTACAATTAGATGAACCAAACACATATGCAAGTTTTATTATTATTATTATTATTATTATTATTATTATTATTATTATTATTATTATTATTATTATTATTATTATTATTATTATTATTATTATTATTATTATTATTATTATTATTATTTTATTTTTATTTTATTTTTATTTTTTTATTTTTTTATTTTTTAATTTTCCCACTAACAAAAAATTTGGGTGGCTTAAATAAGTTTTTGCTGTGCTTCATATCGGATTTGCTTATTTCGTAAAAAATAAGTTGATACGTACAATGAGTGGTAAAGGGCATTATACGGAAGATGTGAACCAGATTGATCCACTGGTTGATGTTATTAGAGTTCATTAGGTTGTTGTTTAACTGAACAGAATGTTTTGTAACAACAATCTTATGTGTCAAGGAGGATCCGTGATACAATCAAATGCAAATCTTGCTCTTCATGAGCAAGGTTCTTTGAATTTACGATATATTATGGTACGTATGCTGTAGTATAATACATAATTTGAGTGACCCATCAACCTAGAGGTTGTGGGTTCAAGTCTCGTTGAAAACATGTGAGATTGAATTTGTGAGATATGTGGTAATTATGGGAGAATTTGTGAGATATGTGGTAATTACGGGCTTTAGGCATTTTTGGGAAAAAAAATAACCGTTTAACTTTGAAAAAAAACGAATACCCCGTCTAACAAGTATTCTTCGTTCCCATCCGCAAGTATTCTTCATTCTTAATGAAAAACAAACTTAAAAACAAACGTTTACATATTCTTATCCTTTACCTAATACTAGACGTGTACCCGTGCATAGCAACGAGATTTTATAGCGGCATTTAATTATAATGATATTTTGGTTAAGTGGTTCGTGTAACGTTATGTGTAACCAAAATATCACTACAACTATCTGCCGCGATAAAATTTGATTTCTATGCACGGGTACTCGTCTAGTATTTAAAAGATTGTTTTTATATACGTGTGTATTCATTCTTAAGTTGACAAAATGACTTTACATTTCCATGTTTTCTTTTATTAATTATTCATTTAACTTTCCATGTTTTTAAGTTAGACAAAAAAAATTGAACGTTTAACGTAAGTTTTCATGTTTTTATTTAAGTTTTGATTAAGTTTTTAAATTAGAGATATAGACGAGTACCCGTGCATAGCAACGGGATTTTATAGCGACAAATAGTTTATTGATAAAAAAAGTTTATAGGTTATAAACGAAAAATAATAAAAGTTTGAATATTTGGGAATTTAACATAATGTTTTGAAACCCGGTTCAACCGGTTGAACGGTTCCGGGCAAAAAATGGGTCGATTTAAACCGGGTCAACTTGCAAGGTTGGGTCGAAAACGGTTCAAATTAAACTGGGTCAACCCGTCCGGGTTTGAAGCGTCTCGGGTCAACCCGGTTTTTGTTTTAATTGGTTGTATTTAATTTGATAGATATGTTTTTAATTGGTTGTACAATGTGAATTAATTATTGTACTTTTAAGTAATGGATAATGTTTTGAAACCCGGTTCGACCCGGGTGGTTCAACCGGTTGAACCGTTCCAGTCAAAAAATAGGTCGATTTAAACCGGGTCAACTTTCTAGGTTGGGTCGAAAATGGGTCAAATTAAACCGGGTCAACCCGTCGGGTTTGAAGCGTCCCGGGTGAACCCGGTGTGTGTTTTAATTGGTTGTATTTAATTTGGTAGATATGTTTTTAATTGGTTGTACAATGTGAATAAATCATTGTCATTTTAAGTAATGGGGTGTTTTAATAAGAGTATTAATTACATTTCATAATTTCTTTTAATAAGATTTTTCAACATTCAACATTCAACATTACTTGACTTTTCACTTTTCCACTTTGACCATTTTTCCTTTATATGTAGTAAGATATTCCAACAATAAAAAATATAAATAAAAAAATAAAAATATAATAAAATAAAAATACACATCCCTTAAAACTAAGTTTTATTTCATGTTAACAGTTCAATAATTAATGATCCAAAATAATTTCCTTATATATTATTTACTAATAACTAATACCTCCGTACACATATATCTTGCTACTCAAAAAGTAATACACTCAAAGAATAATCACAACATGGTACAAGTTGTGTGATAATGCGGGGATTCAATGATATTCATTCAATAAATAATTATTAAGTTTATAATTTTTTTTCCTTTACTTAGAAAACAAGTTTTATTTATAACAAAAACCAAAACCTTATATTGTCCTATTATGAATAAAATTGTACCATTAAACTGTTTAATAAAGTAAATGGACAAAATATGCCATTATTAATACAAAAATACAAATTCGTATATATAAATATATATCTTGCTATTCGAAAAGTAACACACTCAAAGATTAATCACAAGGCATGCTAACCATTGTTAATACAAAAATGTCACATATGTAAATAGCCGCCGCCGACATCCTACAAGTGAAGGCAAGCAAACCTAAAATTTTTTATGTACAATCATTTCTTTCAACATGTACACTTTTCAACTATTTTTTACCACGTTTCTTTCGCTATAGTAAAATATGACAACGATAATTATAAGACATGCCCACAATCCCATTATCCCACTTGACTACATATTTAAGTATTTGACGTTTCAATTTCTATACTTTCATCGATTCCCACAATCCCATTATCCCACTGGCCACCAATACCAATAATTGTTTCTTTATCTTCCTCTCCATCTCAAGGTGAATAGGTGATTCGTTGAACACCTGAACCAGACTTCCACAAAAGAAAATTTCAAGGATCCAAGTTGTGTGAAATACACTATTAGTATAGTGTAGTATTTATATCGTCACTTTTCATATTACGTCAAACTTGATCGGTCATTTAATACATCAAAATAACGATTCTAAACGAAAATGTATTCACCCTTTCTAACGAAAATGTATTCACCCTTTCTACGTTTTTCACCTTTTGTTTAATTTCCCTTTCTATTATTAAAATAACAAAATATAACATAACGATAAGAAAGAGAATATTATTACAAAATATAACTTTAGTTCTGTTTGGGTTTGCAACAACATATTACAGGTGTCTCACACACTCCTTTGCCCTGAACAAGGCATAATGTATTACACCGCGAAGGATTACACCCACTCGGAAATGCGTAGCATCCCATTTTTTTGCTTTTTGAGTTTGGGGGCGTGTTCAATCTTCTTATGGTTGGGTCGGACAATAAAATCTCATTGAGTTGAGGTCTTACAGCTAATGTAGATACTTGAATGCATGTGATTAGGACCATTACGAACAAAACATTGAAGGCTTTGTCTAACCCCATTTGTTTACCCTTTGCTTCTCCTAACTTGAGCACAATTAGGGGTAGTAAAGTGATCTATATATAAGTGTGTGCATAGTTTATAAGAACAATGATGCATGTGCAACATTAAATGTAATATTTTATAAGAACATGATGTATGCGCAACATTAAAATGCATTATTTTATAAGAACAATGATGCATGCGCAACATTAAATGCAATATTTTGTAAGAACAATGATGCATGTGCAACGTTAAGGTGGTGTTTGGAAGTGCGTTTGAAATCAACTAATCTGATTATTGCGATTTGCAAACACAATAATCTAGTTTTTGGTTTCTAGCAAAGAAAAGTAGAAAAATTGATTTTCTGCGATTATAAACTCATAACAACCCTTCTAGAATTCAATAAAAATGAAGAAGAATTTGACACAAACACTAAGGAAATCTATAACAAGAAAGATAACCGAAAGTGATTGATTTGTTATTAGCACTGAATTGTTAGAAAAAGGTTACAGATAGAATTCTAGAATTAAAAAATGACATGAAATGTGAATGAAATGATTAACAAGTATTTTAAGACAAAATGAGTAGAAATTGGGAAGTAACTACTTTTCCCTCCAAGTGTGGTTGTTCAAATGGGACACGTGTCATCTTGTTATTTGAGCATATGTCAATCGTTCCCCCAAGAACCTTGACCACAAGGTTATTAAGCAAACTGAGGAATCCTTGCTGTAAACTCATGATATGTTTCCCATGTAGCATCTTCCACCTCTTGTCCAGCCCATCGAACTAACACAAACATCACTGGTCTGTTGTCCACTTTTCCCAACCTTCTTTCCAGAATCTTAATTGGTTGTAGAGCCATTCTTCAATTTTCTTCACAACTGGGCAGAATAGTTGAAGTTTCATGTTGAACATTGCATTTTTTCAATTGAGAAACATGGAACACAGGATGTATTTGGCTTGTACTAGGCAATTGTAACTTGTATATGCCACTTGTCCAATTCTTTCAGTGACTATAAAGGGACCATAATACTTAGCTGAGAGTTTGTGATAAGCTCCTTGTCGCATAGAAATTTGCCTATGAGGTTGCAACTTCACATACACTGAATCAACCACATCAAACTCTCTTTCAGACCTTCCTTTGTTGGCCATACTCACTATCCTATCTTGTGGCCTTCTCAAATGAAACTTTAGCATCTGAAGAGCTTCTTTTCTAGCTTTCAAAGTTCTGTCTAGAGCATCTACTACACTATCACCAGGGACATAAGGCAAGTGCACTGGTGGTGGCTGACCATATACCACCTCAAAAGGAGTGACTTTAGTAGAAGTATGACAGTTAGTATTGCACCAGTATTCAGCCATTGGCAACCAATCCACCCATTCTTTAGGCCTCTCCCCAGTCATACACCTAAGATAGCAGCCTAAACATCTATTTACAACTTCAGTTTGCCCATTAGTTTGAGGGTGGTAGGCTGTAGAAAGTTGTAATTTGACCTTCAACATCTTGAACAAGGACTGCCAAAAGTGGTTGATGAAAAATTTATCCCTGTCACTCACTATAGCTTTAGGCAACCCATGTAGTTTGTAAATGTTATCAAGGAACACTTTGGCCACATCACTAGCGGTAAAAGGATGTTGCATAGCCATAAAATGGGCATATTTGCTTAGCCTATCCACCACAGCAAATATGACAGTCTTACCATGGGACTTTGGAAGGCTTTCAATAAAGTCCAAAGAGATCTCACTCCATACGTGAGTTGGAATGGGCAGGGGTTGTAATAATCCAGGTTAAGCAGCCAATTCTGGTTTGTACCTTTGGCATGTGTCACACTCCTTGATAAACTTTTTCACCATTAACATGAGACCCTTCCAATAAAACACTACAGATAACTTCTTAGCAGTCACATGTATACCTGAATGACCCCCCATAGGACCTTGATGGAAGTAAGCAATTATCTGATTTTGTAATCCAATGTTGCTGCCAACTACTAATCTCCCTTTCTTCCTTAACTGATCATTAACCCATGTATACTTAGAATTGGTGTTTGGATCAGCCTGCAACTTTGTAATTATAGCTTGCACATCCACATCAGTGACCCAACTATCTTTTATTTGTTGCAAAAGGGAGTTTGAAATAGTAGATAAAACCAAGGCACACAATTCAGAACCAGAATGTACTCTTGATAGAGCGTCTGCAGCCATATTTTCACATCCCTTCTTATAACTGATTTCATAGTCATAGCCTAGCAGCTTTGGTAACCATTTATTTTGGAATGGAGCTGTAAGTCTTTGATCTAACAGATATTTTCAAGTTGAAATGATCTATTTTTATTTTGAAATGCTTGTCTAACAAATAGCCTCTCCATTTTTCTAATGCCAACAATACTGCCAAAAATTCCTTTTCATAAGTAGATAGTACCTGATGTTTTGTAGATAATGCTTTACTCATATAGGCAATTGGATGACCATCTTGCATCAACACTGCACCAATTCCCACTCTACAAGCATCAGTCTCTACTACAAATTCTTTGTTGAAATTTGGGAGAGCCAAAACTGGTGTATTAATCATAGCTGTTTTCAATTGTTCAAAGGCTATATCAGTTTTCTCACTCCAAAAAAATGCATTTTTCTTCAACAACTTAGTCAAGGAATGACTAATCACCGCATATTGTTTGATAAACCTTCTATAGTAACCAGTGAGTCCCAAAAAACCTCTTAACTGCTTTACATTGGTTGGTTTTGGCCAATCTTTCATGGCTTGGATCTTAGAAGGATCAGTGGAAACCCCTTCCTCAGAAATCAAGTGACCCAAATACTTAATCTTATTCATGGCAAAAGAACAATTGGATTGTTTTGCATAAAGTTGTTGAGGCTGCATTGCTTCTAAAACACACCTCAAATGCCTCAAATGATCTTCCAAATTGGCACTGTAGATTAGGATATCATCAAAAAACACCAAACAAACTTCCTTAGAAATGGCTTGAATACTTTGTTCATCAATGCTTGAAAAGTGGAAGGAGCATTAGTCAAGCCAAAGGGCATTACAAGGAATTCATAATGACCTTCATGGGTTCTAAAGGCTGTCTTATGAATGTCCTCTTCCTTCATTCTTATTTGATGATAACCAGACCATAAATCCAGTTAAGTAAAGACTTTAGCACCATTCAATTCATCCAAAAGCTCCTTAATAACTGGAATTGGAAAGTTATCTTTAACTGTGTACTTGTTCAATTGTCTATAGTCAACACACATTTTCCAATTACCATCCTTATTTTTCACCATGACAATGGGAGATGAAAATGAACTGTTACTCACACCAGATTCCATAAGTTCCTTCACCATTGTTTCCACAGCTTCTTTTTGGTAAGGAGGATGTCTATATGGTCTAATGTTGATTGGAGGGGTGTTTGGGAGAAGTTGAATTGAGTGATCATGAGTTCTCTGTTGTGGTAAACCAGTTGGCACTTCAAAAACTGGTTTGAACTCATCTAGAACTTCCTGCACCTCCCCATTTACTTCAGTGGATTCCACATTCCATAAGTGTGTAGGGTACACACAAACAGATATAGCAGACAACTCAATCTTGTTGCATTGCACATGATTAGTGATTTGCTTCCCCTGAATCCAAGATAGAACAGCTTGTTGTGATCCCCTCAACACTACCCTTTTACCACAGTAATCATACTCCATTGTCAAGTTTTTGAAATTCCACAAAATGTCACCCATGGTAGATAACTAGTGAACACCCAACACCATATCACAGCTACCAAGTGGAATTACCATGAAATCAGTAGAATAGGTGCTACCATGTATAGACCATTGAAAGTTCTCACACATATATTCACTTAACATGTGAATTCCATTTGCCACAGACACCTCTAATGGAACAGTTTTCTTCAATTTACACCCTAATTTCTTTGCAGTGGACAAAGCAAGGAAATTATGAGTGCTACCACTATCCATTAAGATTTGCACTAACTGTTTGCCTATGTGACCTTTTACCCTCATAGTCCTATAGGAGTTTACACCAGATAATACATTGAGTGAGATTTGGGGTCTATTGTCAATCAATTGAGGATCTATAGGCTGCAATTCCTCAATTTCCTCAATCATTTCCTCCACTTGCTCTGTCTCCATCTCTTCATTCATACCATCATCACCATTTTCATTAGCCACCACTTCCAAAGCATAAAATTGACCACTGCACTTATGGCCAGGGGTATACCTTTGATCACAATAAAAACATTGGTTTTTAGCCCTCCTTTCTTCCAACTCCCTTTGTGTTAATTGCTTCCTAACAGGATAGGTAGGGCCCTATTTTGCAGTTGGTGGCAATGCTAGAATAGGTGGTTTAGGGGCAAAAGTTTGAGGTCTAACATTAGCATTGTTGGTGGTTTGATACCTAGTGTTATTATATCCAAAATTTTGAAGCTTAACTCTTGTCACAGCTACTGAGGCTTCTTGCATCCTAGCCAAACTAGTAACTTCCATCATAGTTGTAGCCTTAAACATTCTTAAAGGTACCCCAATTTCACTTTTCAAACCCCCCAAAAGCATACTAACAGCTTGTGGTTCAGTCAACTCCACCTTATTCAACAAAACCTCAAACTGATCTTGATACACTTGCACAGAACCAGTTTGTTTCAAGTTTTTCAATTCAACCAAAGGGTCATCAAACACATTATCAAATCTGCTAGTAATCTCATATTCATATAAAGCCCAAGGAGCATTCTCAGTATACTTCTTGTTAAATTGCAAATGCCAATAAAGTGCTTTGTCAAACAAATGCATTGAGACTAACCTTAGCTTTTGATCTTCTCTAACATGGTCAATTATGAAGAACTGTTTCACCCTGAACAACCAGCCCTTCACATCTTCACCGTTGAACCTTGGGAATTCCAATTTGGTGAGTCTACCATAAGGATTGTTCTATTGATTGTGACCACCCTGAGCAAACATTGGTTGATCCCCATGACTCCTTTCTTGACTGTTTTGACCACTAGGACTCCCATCTTGATGATTCTGAGCATTTCTTGCATGACTTGCGCCTTCTCCATTTACAAGACTGTTCAAACGATTATTGGCATGTTCTTGAAAAGTGCACAACTGATCCACTTTAGTCGTCAACAATTTCATCATATTGACCAACTCAGTCATGTTGGGTGTCTCCCCAATACCAGTTTCACTACTCTGTTCCTGATTATTGGAATTTCTTGTAATCACCACCATTGTATGCTATTTTCTTGATTAAGTTGTTAATTGGTTATTAGTTATTGCCCTTCGTTTACCAGTAAGCAATAACTAACAGCCTCACCACTACTTGGCCAACTACAAGTCAAATAAAACTGATCATTGATTCAAAAGTAGAGGATTTAAGCACTTATGTGCTGCGAATGTGATCGTGATGAATACTTGTCAATTGGCCTTGTTTATGAGTGGATAGCATACAAAAAGATCAAAGTACCAGTGTCGCACTTTGATTTGGAACAGATTCTTGATCGGAAAATGTAACTGTCTTGCCGGAATTTCAACAACCTTGCCAGAATTTCAACAACTTTCACAAGAACTTAACAAACTATCCAAGAACCACTAAAAACTCACTAGGACTCACTAAAGACTCATTGTACACGTTTTTTCGATTGGGAAACGGAAAAAGAATGAATTATGTTGTATTTTGGATTTGGCGCGAAAATGTTCAAAACTGACTCAATGAAGAAGAACTAGATTCTGTTGCCAGATTCGTAGCTCTGATACCAGATGATAACAACCATTCTAGAATTCAATAGAAATGAAGAAGAATTTGACACAAACACTAGGGAAATCTATAACAAGAAAGATAACCGAAAGTGAATGATTTGTTATTAACACTGAATTGTTAGAGAAAGGTTACAGATAGAATTCTAGAATTAAAAAATGACATAAATGTGAATGAAATGATTAACAAGTATTTAAAGACAATATGAGTAGAAATTGAGAAGTAACTACTTTTCCCTCCAAGTGTGGTTGTTCAAATGGGACATGTGTCATCTTGTTATTTGAGCATATATCATAAACCCTCAAAACGCAATTCTGGATAAGCATGTCGTGACCTACTTTTTCAAAACGTACTTTTGTTGCCATGCAAAATATCATTCTTTTTTCTCATAGAGCCTCTGCTTTTCTTTTGTTGCATTATAAGGTTTAAAAGAAAATTTCAAAAAGAGAAATTGAAAAGAAATCAAAATGCAATCAATCAATCATCTAATTGTTAAACTTACCCTTTAACAAGTTTATTTTTTTTATGATTATCGTCCTCTTGTGCTAAAATGTTGTTAAAAATTTGGGACAACGTCATAAAAATAGGATGACGGTGGAGTAGTGTATGTAGATAATGAAAGTTTGATCATTTTAATGTGTTTTGTACCTTTTTTTTCTTTAATAGACAGTAGGTGAAAATTATTATAAACAAAAAAATGTAGATTACTCTTTTGTCATTATTTAACAATAAATCAATTTGAAGCCAATAACATAAGCTAAAGCCACCTTCTTTTAATAAATAGATATACTAGTTATAAGTCTATTTTAAAATGTTAATCTAATATACGGGCGTATATGAATTTAATCGTGTTTAATGTTTGTAATTGTGATATTTCATGCACGCTGTTCAGACTATAGTACGGTGTGTACTTATAATGCTTTCACTTAAATATTTATAATCTCGTATATCTATAAAATTTTGGTACTACAATTAGAATTATTTAAGTTTAGTCGTATTATACTTTTTTAGCCCGTGTACACATGGGTTATTAAACGCGAATTAGGTTCGCAGAATTACTACATATAATAAAAAAAACAAAAAATAAATAAATAATAAATAAAAAACAAATACATTTGTTCGGGTTTGAAATTATGATCAAATTTTATTTTTAATGTTTTGTTTGAGTCGTTTAACTTGATATTTTAACATAATTCAAATTCAAAGAACATTAGTATTTATATATGTTATTATTAATCTTGTGCATACACTTAATAACACGTATTCCAGCTTGATATTTATAACGCGTGTGTTCACTGAGTTTTAATATAACGATCAACAGCAACAACAACAGCAACAGCAACAGCAACAGCAACGATCACTGAGTTTTCCCTTAATATCTCTCGCCCGCTCAATAGTGTCAAACTTCTTAGTGGTTCAGTCATTTTGGATGAAAGTTTTTGTCGGGATTTAGCTTTGAAAAGGGTCTCTAAAACCATCAACTTAATGGAGGCAATCCACAAACTTCATGATCCCCAATGTGAGCTCCTTCTTCTTCGCAATTACCCTGGGG
>LBNU01035157.1:27270-43102 GCA_014162995.1 Artemisia annua
GATTAAGCATCTCTTTCGTTTTCTCGAGCCTTTAAGAAATAAATTCCACATCACGGGCTTTCCTTGAGTAAATTTCATCGTTAACTTCAATTTCAAACTCTTTTCCAAATCTCGTGCTCGTTTAGGGCTTTTTGGTTGGTTTTCAGGCCATTTATGCAATATCCTTTCCTGCACAGTCACAAACACAAAAACACGATATCTTTGGCGTTTCATGTTAGTTTTTGGTCTTTTCTACACTTAAACTAAGGTCAAAAGTATGTGTAAAATAGCACATACCATTCTTCTATATTTTGCATATTTACTTTGTCCATTTATTCTATTATTTTGCAAACACAAAATACACACAACACAGAACCACAAATGGTGTCTTATAAGCACATCATGAAACGTAGAGATGTTGGCAACCCTGTGAACAAATGGTATCAGAGCCACGGCTCTCAACCCTGGGTGATGCCAACACCACAAATCAACTAAGGTTTTTACACAGGAAGATACCTACTCAGAGAGACTCCCAAAAGACTTTTCCAGTGGAACTCTAGAAAGAAAAGCATCTCACCCAAAGCAAAAGAGATGCTTGTGAAGCAAGTGCTAGAGAATGAGGCATATAATGATGCCAAGATGAAAGGAAAAGAGAAGGAGGAGACTATGAAAACAAGGAAAGAAAAAAGATCCAAATGCTACATATGTAGACAGAAAGAACATGCCTTTTGGGCATGTGAGAGTAGGAAGAAGATTGCTGTGGCAGAATTGAACCAAGAAACTGTCTCTACATCACAGATTCTTGATGAAGAAGTGAAATATCCAGAAGTTGTTCATGTTATTGGTGATTTCATGCTTAAAGGTTCAGAATTAAAGACATGGAATGATATATGATACATAAGTAACCATTATAAGTTCCATCTCTGCCCAAGTAGGAAACTCTTCAAGAGAATTGAGTACAAATTCAAAATGATTGGAAGAGAAGAGACTGAGAGAAAATTCATTTTCTCTTATGGTGTGGGTGATGTTGTAGTATGCACCGAAATGGGTGAAGTGGAGATTCAGAATGTTCAATATACCCCAGAGGTTTCATTAAACATACTGAGTTTTTATTTGTTGGAAGAACAGGGTTACATGATCAAAGTAGAAGACAACAAATGTTCTATAAGATACATGTATGATGAAGGAAGGTCCGACAAAGGAAAGGAAGTGGACACAGAACATCTAGATCAAATATGGGGGCCAAAACATGTAGTAGCAGATCACAATAAGTATCTGGATGATTACTTTGAATCATTGGATAACAAGACTGAAAGTTCTCTCATCAAAGGCTTGTAAGAACTGAGTTGTGAAAGGAAGGATGCCCATGATTACATAGATGATGACTTCATAAGTTGGAATGGTACTTTATATGCTTTAAAAGTAAATTCATTCAATAGGTTTATGTCTTTCATTAATCTGTTGAAAAAAGATAGCATAGTATATACCAATTGGGATGTATTCAATAGAAAATTTGAGGATATGTTGAGATGGTTTTATTCATTCAATAGGTTTATGTCTTTCATTAATCTGTTGAAAAAAGATAGCATAGTATATTCCAATTGGGATGTATTCAATAGAAAATTTGAGGATATGTTGAGATGGTTTTACATGGTGTATCTAATTAAGATAAACTTGCTTGGTCTTTATAAAGTGGTGACTAGTCTTGGAGGCTATGTCAGTGTTACACTAAGTGGCAAATGGGAAACCATTGCCAAGATGCAGGGTCTTACAACAGAGGATGCACATGCAATAAAGGAGTGCTATAAGAAATTCATAGACTTGGTGGTAGTGTATCATGACACTGCTCAGATTCCATGGACAATAGAGAAGCCAAAAGTTGAAGAAGGTGAGAGCAAACAGAAACTCACATGGCTTGGATGGACTGAGGGTTAGGGATGAACATACACAACAAGGGATGGAAGGAATTGATGCTAGAGTTGGAGACAGTGAACACCAGAAACAATATGGGACAAGCAGTGAAGAAAATGACTTTGATGTCATTGTGTGAAGGAAGACAGGAAACATATCACTCAAGGATTCTAATTTAAAACATTAGAGGGGAGATGTAGACTCTGTAATGTTGTAAATTAGAATAGAAATTATATAGTATAGTTTATTAAAGACTTATATTATCTGTATGTATTTGTAAAGTCAAACGGGTAAAACATGTATTGGGCCAAGTCTGTTAACCCAAACACCCGTTTAGACTTTGGCAGTTATTATTGTTAAGACAGTTATCATCCAAACGTTGTATACATTGGATGTGACTTTAGAATAGAAAGTTGTGTCGTTTAAGGGAAACATTGTAACCCTTGGACAAGTATTTATAGGTTCATGTACAGAATTCTAAATTACAGATTCTTAATAAAAGTTCTTCTATTTTTTGCATACTTACTTTGTCCATTTATTCTATTATTTTGCAAACACAAAATACACACAACACATAACCACAAATGGTGTCTTATAAGCACATCATGAAACGTAGAGATGTTGGCAACCCTGTGAACACCATAATTGTTGGGTGAAGAATTATACCTCGAGTTGAATATATAACACCCATCTTCCCTTGAAATAACGGGCTGTGCAGACTGTGAAACCGCTTGTGAGATCTGCACCAACAAAAGTGAGACCAACATTAAGACATCCAGGAAGCATCCCATCCCTAAGAAAGTAACTGCAACATCTAACAAGATACATCATTTGATGAACACGTTTCATATATCTCAAAAAACCCATAATGATGACACAAAAAGTAAGGTGATGGACTGATGGGTCAAGTCTTAAAGATAAATATACACTCTCAAGTCGATCAAAGATTGTAAGGTGAAGGATAGAGGGCACGTGGTTAACGAGTCTTGGATTGGGTCATGGTCTTGGCGTATACCTCCTAGAGGGCGGGCTCTTGACGATTTGAATGTTTTACACACCACTCTTAACTCGGCTTTACCTCATTCCAACGGCTATGATAAATGGGTTTGGACGTATGAGGCTTCCGGTTATTTCAAAGTTAGCACTTTGCCCAAAATTATCGATCACAAGCTGCTTGGTGTTCATAGTTTGGGTGTGCACCATAAGTGGAACTCCTGGATCCCTAAGAAAGTTAATGTTATGGTGTGGAAAGCCTCTCTCGATAGACTTGCAACGCCCCCTAATCTAATGGCTCGTGGCATGATTCTTCCCTCCCCCAACTGTCCCTTTTGTGACTTCACAAAACTATTTTCACACAAAGAGGTAATTTCACAAAACTATCGTAGAAAATTTAGATAGAAGGAGCATAAGACTGAAAGTCAGAAATAGGAATGTTGCTACTGTACTTACAGCATCCTTCAATAGGGTTAGAACATCTAGAGGTAGGTACGCCATAGTTGTTCCTGAATCAATAACGGTTCCTATTTTGTTGCCGGCATATGAAAATGTCGATGGATCAATGGACAATGTTTGTCCGTTCACAGAATTACTCTGTAAATTTACACTATAAAGTGGCCAGCTGCAAAGAACAAATTTCGAATTCAGAGTTAGTCTACCTTCTTCAACTTCACACTTTTAAAAGGATTAAAATCTCAAATACATATAACTTCACATGTTTCTCTAATCATTTTATTTCACAGAATGGATATTGTGGTTTGATGATAAAACATACATATATGATAAACCCAAAGATAATATATCCAAACACGAAATTTTCTAAAGTTTCTAACGTGTTAGATAATTGTATAAGCTAACGCAAAGAAAATGTTGCAAAAAAATTGCCAATGAAACTAAAAAGAAAAACATTATAACCGAAAGAAAACTTACCCTGATCGGACAAGTGGAGTATAAGCCATATTGGGATCCATTATTTGACCAAAAACCAAAATACCACCTCCATTGCCACTTCCAACAAGACAATGAGAGAATGAATCAGGAGCGACCCCTTGTGAAGAAAGTCGGGAAATTACGGACATGCTATGTTGACTAAATCCAAATATCCCGTTAACCCCAGTTTCATTATAGCTTCCAGTTTCGGATGTACTACAACTGTTGCATATATCAATTGAATAATATAGTGAATCAGTAACGAAGGATAATAAAAAGCTGAAAAAAAAACTAACAAGTGAAGATTTGCTTATAACCCACCCAAATACAACTTTGGCTGAAGAATTTGATGATCCGGAATCAACACCCATTGTGTTGAGATGCATCAAGTCGGATACATAATAACCTGACATCTCACTCCCATCTCCATATTGGATTTTGAAAGTGCACTGTTTATTTGACTGGGAACACCCAGAATCAGAATATCGTCTGGCCTGTGTGCATAGCGAGTCTGAACAAGTAATCAAAGAACTTGTTGATGAGCTTGACGAGTCATAGAACTCAAGCAAGATTTGTTAAAGATTAAAAAACATAGTAAAATCATTACTTTGTTACTTAACAAAGGTAAATTATCTTTTGAAAGAATACTCAAATAACTATAAGCATACATGTAGCCTGCTTGATGTAGGGCATCCATTGCATGATTTGCAACTGACCCACAACACATTGCTTCCAGTGTCGATTTGTACGTAATAGTCCCTTGGAGGCGTCCCCAATTGAACTTTTGTGTAATAAAGCCTACAAGGATAAACAACGTTCCATTATATTGCCTTTCAGGGAGGGGAAAAAAAATACTTTTCGGTTATTTAGATTAACAATAAGACAACAAAAGGCAACGCCGTCAACTCACACGAGTGAATTAACAAACAGATTCAATTATAACCTCCGAGTAAAGGCATATGGTAAGTTAAATAGTATGTAGCAAACTGTTGAATGGCTTATATGTAACTCAGACTTGACGATCATAGCCAACGTACATTTGAACCGAATTATAACTAAACTAATCGTATAATCATAATCCAATTACATATCTAGTATTTGAAAAATTAATAATAATCAGATAATCATCAAGGTATTCAAAATTAAGGCAATAAACAAAATTGAATATAATAAATTAAGCTGAATATGATAAGGGTCTGAATCACCCTCCAACGGAAAATCAAAAACATCACCACCACCGGACTGCTGTAATAACCTCTGGTGCCGGATAGTATCTCTTTCCCTAAGCTTACTTATCGGTATGTCATGTTTAACCGGAAAAGCTCGTTATAACTCGTTGGAGTTGGAGTAACACCTACGAAAAGCAAGGTAATGAACAATAGCAGAATTTTAGCCATGATGAAACCAGTGATTTGTTGTATTGAGGAGATTACTACCTATTGGCTCCATTATAAACTGAAAATCGTTACCCGATTTGTATTTTACGTAAGACTGAGGACATCGTATATCAATCCTGTATTTAAACTTGATCATCTAATACCTATAAATACAATGCTACATGTTAAATAAAGGTGGGCATTTGTAATTATACTCTCTCGATTGAGACTTCGATCATATTATATTCATCACATACCACCCTGTTCTTAGGTATACTGCTAATTAACATCAACAATTAATTTTTCTTTTTCTTTCTAAAGTGAGATTTAATGGCTTTTTCATATCTTCACAAAGATTTCTGTTCGTTAACCATCATATATATGTCATCTAAGTTATAATACGTCTTGGGCGGAGCGAGAGAGAGTTTTCCAATAGACAATTTCATGTAAAGCTTATTATGTTTAATACAAAATATTCTAACGATAATTAATATACTCCTCGATTATTTTAAATATCCTCCGTATTTGAAAATTTATTGTTTAGTGACAATTATAAAGAAATATGATGTAATGTGTTTATCTCTTATGTACATGTTCTAAAATGATTTCTTAACAGCATTTATATATGTTAGAATATATTGTTGACCAAATTTATGTAGTGTTTAGATCTGGATGACTTGTTTATACATCTACACATTCACCTCACGTTGTACCTCATTATAGTTTTTATACAATGTTTCATTTTAATATACTAAAGTAGTATGCAGTAGATTTCAACTCTTCAAAAATTTATTTCAAAATATTATTCTCAATTAACTTAAATAATTATTATAAGATGGTGACATTAATTAATAAAAAAGTGAAATTATAAAATGAAAAGTTAGTCGAAACTTCCCGGGGTTCTAGTACCTATAGACTTTGTTATATACACTACTGACAGTCCCGCGGCGGAACCCAGGAACAATTTCAGGGGTAGTGAAAAAAAAAAGTTAACCATAATTTTTTTAACGTACCATTTAAATAATTAAAAAACCAATAATAGAATAAGTTTAAACAAATACCTAATAGAGTCTCGAACCTCCTCTTCGTCTTTCATAGCTAGAAATACGAACCATGTACATCTTCATGTCGTGTACTTCGTCAAATTCTTCCTTCGACAGCACATAACCGCATAGCAGTGTCAAATATCCTCCCCCAATTGATTTCCCAAATCCATTGTTAATAAGCTGTCATTTTAGAAAAGCATCTTTCAACAGTGCGTTGAAACCGGTAAACCAATGCAAGGAGTTTTGAACAATAGAATGAACCGAAGAATTTGGAAACGAAGGAATTGAACCGAAGGAATTGAACTCTGAAGGCAGTTGAAGCAATATCATCAACATTATTAGAACAAACATCGTCTCTCTTGGAATTCTTTTAAAAAAAATTGCAAATATGGCACTCGTTTTTTCATGTTTCAACTATCAAAATCCAACTCTGAAGTCCCTAATACAAAGAAGATTACAAATTGCACTTAGAATTAACATATGAAATTGAACAAAAACATATGAAAAAAAAAGTAAAAGATGACTTTTTTTAAAAGGGTATAATAAACTAACACCCCCCGTAGAGCAGTCTAACAAAGAATCCAATCGGAACCTAACATCCGAAACTCAATCTTTTCAATCTAATCAGAAATCAACAAATTCACAGTACATGATAAATTGAACCAAATGCAAAACCTAATACAGTATTCAATTATTCATAAATTATTGAATTATTGAAATAAACTTGAAAAATGAAGTTACCTAGGCAAGAGCAGAAGCCAAGGAAGGGGAATAAGTCAAATGCAGAAGCATCAAGCAGATAACAAATTAACAATTAAGTCAAGTTACTATTTTTTTAAGGCAAAAGGGCGCAGATTTTTGAATTTTTTTTTTTTTTTTTTTTTTTTTTTTCCTTTCTTCTGTCTTTAACTTGACGTTTTTTAATAGATACAATTAGTCAATGCTTATTTTTTATTTATTTATTTATTTATTATTATTATTTTTTAAGTTGGTCCAAGCCCACTAGTCCACTACATGAGTTTTAATAATAAGGCCCAAGCTAGTAGCCTACTATCAATTTGAGTCTAATTTTTTCTCTAACCATTTTTTGATTTGTATGTTTTTGTATGGTTTTTTTTTTTTAATTTTTTTTTTTAAACATTTAGTGGGCTAGCGAAATACGAAAGATAGTACGAAAATTTGTTTAGGGATAGCGAAACTTTGTTTCAGGGGTCGCGAAATACGAAAGATAGTACGAAAAACATAAAACTAAAAAAAAATCCACTGCCAGGTAAAAGTTCAGGGGTAGCGACCGCTACCCCTAACCAATGAATAGTTCCGCCCCTGACCACAGTGCTCTTTACATAAAAGCAATGTTTTGAAACCCGGGTTTGGGATCGACACGGCCGAGTCACCGGGTCAGCGGGTCACCGGGTCAACCGGTTCGACCGCCGGGTCAACCCGGTTAGACCCGGTTTTATGCACATTTCCAAAAATTCATTTTCATAATAGCCTAATACTAATAAAAAATAAATGAACCTAAACATCAAAATGCAGTAAATAGCACAATCTTTCAGTGCCATTTAAAACAAAAAATAACCTTAAGGTTCAAGCACATGGGTCCTAAACTCCTTAATCATACTAAGCGCTTTGGATATCAGAACCGAATTCAATCTAATAAGTGGAAACTAATCACAAATATGAGTGACTATACACCATAAGAAAGTCATATCAAACAAAAATAACACCTTAATAATGGAAAATAAAAAAAATAAAGAGTCAAAAAAAAAAAAAATCCAAACCCGGCCGGGTTTCAAAACCCGGGTTGACCCGGGTCACTCAAAACCCGGCGGGTCTAACCGGTTAACCCGGTTTTAGAAACCCGGGTTTTTTTGACCCGTTTTTTGACCGAGTACCGGTCCGACTGGTTGAACCGGCCGGGTCGACCCGGGTTTGAAAACATTGCATAAAAGATTACATGTTATTATTATTCCAAGTTTTTGTGAGTTGATGTTTTGATGGTTGAACCTCGTGAATCCTGATTAAAGATTAATAAATACAAGTAAGAGTAAAATACAACGTTTGTCCATAAACTTGCATGTATCAAAATATCATGCTGAGTCTAAATAACATTTTTTTTATTATCAAAAGTCTCTGCTATGTTTTTTTATGGCCAAAACACACATTACTATTCCAAACTTGGCAAACAGGATCATTTAGTACCCTGAACTTTTAAAGATGCAGAATGGCACCCCGAACTTGGCAACATGGAATTGCTACTACCTTTTACTAAATTAACTCCACAACTTATACTTTTTAATTATTAAAAAAAAAAAAAAAAAAAAAAAAAAAAAGGGAGAGAGAGAAAATTTACTAAGTCCTAGTGTAATATATATAATTTGTAGTTAAACTTAGGATAACATAATTTCATTTTTAATTTCATTTTTTATTAAATTAATATAATATTATATTTAGTTATTGAGAATAAATATATTTGAAATAATATTTTATGAAAGTTGAATCTACTGCACTACTTTTAGTATATTAAATTGAAAATTGTAAAAACTCATATACAGTTAGTTATAAGTCGATCTAAAAATTATTTGTAACAAATATTTAACATTATAAATGCGTTAGAAATATTTTAGAACTAGATACTACATATATATTCTTTATATTCTAAATAATTAATTAAAATAGTATATAAATTTGAATTTTTTAAATATAATTGAATTTTAGGGAAAAAAATATATTTAGCTAGCCAGAGTTTTACTATAAATTATTTATTAAAGAACTTTAGTAAATTAATTTTTAGAAAGAAAGAAAAAAATTAATTGTTGAGTTAATTAGTAGAGGGTAGTAAAAATTTCATTTTGTCAAGTTCAAGGTATCATTCTGCACCTTTAAAAATTTAGGGTATTAGATGATCCAAGTTATCAAGTTCGAGGTACCTATGTGTTTTGAACTTTTTTTTTTATCACTGTCCATTTGACTGTTAATTTTTAGTCAACTCCCGTTATACTTTTTATTTAGTCATATCATGTTTTCCTTGTCTAGACTCTAGCGTACGTACTTCTTTTAAGTGGGTGGGTGGGTGTTCATTCACCTTTGTCTGACCTCATTTGGTGACAAGTAAAGCTGCAACTTCATAACACTCTAGTAGATTTGGTTATATACACTACTACTTTTTACGTAAAGGATTACATGTTACGGAGTACTATTATTCCAAGTTTTTGTGAGTTGAAAGCATTGTTTTAATGGTTAAAGGCTTAAAGCTCATGAATCCGTTATATAAGATTAACTAGTTTAAGAACCGGGACAATATAAATTTATTTTGTTTTCAAAAGTTACAACATAGTAAGGACGATCATAAATATAAAGGCAAATTATTTATCTTCCGACCAATCTTCCTTGTTACATATGTCTTATTTTTACTTGAGAAATAAAATGGCTCACATTCTCACCATATAATCCAATGAATTCAATCAGGTTTGTGATTACAATGATATTTCAAATTGTAACCGTACGAATTTCCAAGTGCAAGTAAGCATCAATACAACAACGAAAATAGTCAGGTTCTTCAAAATTTAAATGTGAAAAGTTTTAATGTAATGTGAAAGAAAGCATCACATTTGTCTCTCTTAAAAAGGCAGCGTCCTATAGCTAATAAAGAATACATTCATTAAATTCAAAACTATCAAATACACCTAAAAGCCCACAACTATATAACATCTCAACACTAATTTTAGATCTTTAGAGCAGGAGGTACGTTTGGCTGTTAGCCTCGCGTTAACCCACCAGCCAAAAAAAGACAATGGCTTACCGTACTGTGAGTGGCGCCATGGCTGCTCGCGCCATGGTGACCCAACGGCACCACTTTTGCTTATGGCACCACACAGGGGCGGACCCAATCTTTGACNTTATTAAAGTGCACCCCTCCAACAAATCAAATTGCCCCCCACCTTGAAGCCAAAAATGTAAAAACCTTAGTTTTTAGTGTAAAAAAAATATATATACATGACTTTTTTATTAAAGTGCATCACGAATTTTATCAAAAAATTTTTTTTTGCCCCCCGCCTTGGAAAATCCTGGGTCCGCCACTGGCACCACATTTTTTTATGCTAAGGGTAACGGCAAAAAAAGTGGTGCCAAAGGATTTCTAGTTCCATGGAGGTTTTACTGACGTTGCAGCATTTTTTTCCTATGGCACCACCTCTATGGCACGAGGGTACCCAGTGCTCTTAGAGTGGGAGGTATGCACAAGCCATAGGCTCGCGTTGAGCTAGCAGCCCAAAAATGGCCACCACGCATCACATACGGTACCGGGGCTGGCGCCATTGGTCCTCGCGCCGTGATGACCAACCACCGCCGTAGGTTTTTTCTTTTTTATTTTTTTCTTTTGAATAATAGTGGTGTTTGTGTGTAATGTTCAAGCATATCGGTGTTTGGTGTTTAAAAATGGTTTTTTGAATATTGGTGTTGGGGAAAAAAAATTGGTGTTGGGCAATGAAGAAGAAGACAAGATCAGAACAAAATACTACTACTCTTATTTACTAATTTGGTTTTTCTACTTGTGCAATTAGGTACAAGTTAAGCACACCGATAGGAAAATGTGATCCACAAAAAAGGACGATGAAACACATGTTTTTATTTGAAAAGTGCAGTTTTGTGTGGGTCCCTTCATCATTTTTCATGGGTTTTGGTGTGCTTAACTTGTGACTAATGGCACAAGTTAGAAAAACCCTTACTAATTTGCCATTTGTTTTTTTTTAAAGAAAAGAAAATGTAAAAAGTTAAAACTTAAAAGTTAAAAAGTTATCTGAAAATAAGATTTTCGATATCATATGCAACCAATATTGTGTATGTTTTATTTTAGAGTAAAATACATCGTTGGTCCCTAAACTTTCCACAAAGCATCGTCAGGGCCCTTAACTTTTAAAATTCGTCGCCTGGCGTCCAAAACTATGGATTTTGAGGTCGAATGCGTCCCTTGACTAGAAATGGTGAGGTCAACGCTAAGTTTTGGTTCATTTTCCAAGGGCAATATAGTCCAACCACATTTGCAACTAGGGTATGGTTAATATCTAACCGTACATATTGCTTGTTATTGTTAATTCTTTAATTTGTTACAAGTCATTTTGGCAGTTTGATTAATCGAATTGCCCTTTTAACTATAGTGGGTGTTTGGATTAGCATTAACATATTGGAGTTAGATGTTAAAATATGTAAAGCATATGCATTTGTATCTGATGTAACCTTGTACAATTACTGGGTATGGTTTGAACATAGGTTCATCAAATGTTAAGTGGCCACTGGGTTTGGTTTTCGTGATAAAAAGGTGTGATCGATTGTGGTGCGTATACCATCACATTTAGCATTTCGTTAGTTCATACGTACAAACCATGGAAATTAAACAAAAGACATAAAACATAAACATATGAGACCAAAAAAAAGAAACTTCAACCATTCATGGCCTCAATCTGTTCTTCCTTGGTCTAGACTTCCTCCTCAGCATCAGCAATGAGATCATTCAGGCTTTGCAGCTTAGCCCTGGCATTCTCCCTGTCATCCCTAAGATCATGCAAAGTGTCAAAGAGGTCTTCCCCCTCTCCAAGACCTTCCAACTCAGCGATTAAAGCATTAAACTTCCCAATCTCATTCTTCACTGTGGTGGCCTCTTCACGCATCCTGTTTATAAAGCCACGGAGACTGGAGATTTGTTGACCCTTGAAGAAACTCATGTAACCCTCAACAGAGGTCTCCCCGCTAAACTCAATCAGGTCATCAATCATACGCCTAGCAACTTGGTTTGGTCTTGATGGTGCTGCCATTGATAATGAATTTGGGTAAAATAAGGTTTGATTGAAATGATTTTAATAATTGTTGAAAAAGAGTGGTAGGGATCGTGATGTGGGAAGTAGGGTTTATATAGGGGATTTTGGTGGAGATTAGCAATGGGAAAGTGGTGTGATTAATACGCGTTGGAACCATCATGACGAATTGACGATTAAGTTGCAGGCGGCGGTTTCTTTCAGAAAAACGAGGAAAGAGTACTCGGGACGATGAGAACTCATAAATCGTGTGTATGACTAAGTCATAATGTTTAAAACAAAATTAGAACACGGTTGGTCCCTGAAATTGAATGTACGGTTAGATATTAACCATACCCTAGTTGTAAATGTGGTTGGACTATATTGCCCTTGGAAAATGAACCAAAACTTAGCGTTGACCTCACCATTTCTGGTCAAGGGACGCATTCAGCCTCAAAATCCATAGTTTTGGACGCCAGGCGACAAATTTTAAAAGTTAACGGCCCTGACGATGCTTTGTGGAAAGTTTAGGGACCAACGATGTATTTTACTCTTTATTTTATGTAATGAAAAAATAATAATAAAAAAAAATAAATAAAAAATAAAATAAAAATTGTCCTATGGCACCACATTTTCTGGAGCCAAGGGTAACGACCAGAATGTGGTGCCATGAGATTTCTGGTGCCACAGAGGTTTTTGCTGACATGGCAACACTTTTTCTCTACGGCACCAGCCCTACGGCACGAGGGTACCCAACACTCTTAGTGTTATTTCTTTGCATATGAGCCATATGTATAACGGGATAAGTGGACAATTCTAAATCTTAGTCTAACATACTACAAAGGAAAATCATATGGGTATGTTAGTGATATTTACCGGTACCAACAAGTTTGGATGGTGATAATAGTATTTTAAAGAGTACCTTACCCGTATTTGAAAATTTTAGAAAGTTCGTTGGTATTTTAGGTCTTTAACCCTTTAGTAAACGACTGCAACAATCTTTGATCATTGAGAGCTAAAGTAATACTTAAGATAATTAAACAAAGAGGGATCTTTCAGAGTTGGTTCACATTTTAGACTTTTTGTTAAACACTTTACCTAAGATCTTTAAATATCAATGTTTGTCACTTAAAGATCTTTAGTATGTTTTAGACTGAGGATTTAACTATTTTTGTGTGATCTTTAAACATTTTAGACTGATGTTTTACCTATTTAAGGAAATCAGAGAGTTTCATATAAGTTTCGTTTCTTCCTTTCTTGATTCTCTTCACACAAGTATTGTTTAGTAATGTCATGTTTTTTTGTCTACCTTACTTCTTTTGAGTGGGTGGTTGTTCGTTTTGTTGGAACTTTATGATGAGGTTGGCAAGTTTTTGAAGAGTTAAAGCGTAATGTACAAGTAGTCAAAGTTGTGATTTGATGTACTACTTATTCAGCTTATAGTGTAAGCTCATAAAGCAACAACTACTAAAGTATATGTATGTGTATGTCACTTGATCAACCACAAAAATAGGATAATGGGTTGGTTTGGAAGGCAACCTTCGGTTGCAACCACCGGTCCATGATGTCCTAATTTTGGGCATGTTTGAGATCATGGTTTTTCATGATTGTGCTTATGAAAGGATATTGGAAGCTTTTCAAGAAAAACGAATGCACGCAACTAAACACGTGCATATATCAAAGTTATTAGAGAACATATAATTTGTTGCAAATTGCTTTTATCTTATTGCTATACTGTGGCTTCTGCTCCACCATTGTCATTACGTTGTCTTCGTTCGCTGACGAAAGGCACGAGGGTCTGGCATCAATCCTGGGGTCGTTACGTAAGAGGCGTGCAGCGAATCGAGCACGTAAACACCTTTTATGGACAGGGAACGTCTTCCCGTGCGGAGCCTATTATCGGTTTTTTCGTGTTTTAACCAAAATGAATTTAAGAAGATTCGCTATTGTTGATCGGGTTTCTTTGACAAGGAGGTCAACATTGCTACTATGTGATTCAGGTATGTAGTTGGGTTGTTCGTGTTTTTACCAAAATGAATTTAAGAAGAATATAAGTAGTTGATGTGCCTGGAGAATCTCAAGGAGAAAAAGATCTACAAGCCTGCTTATGGGTTTGGGTTCGAATTGCGGGAGAGTATTAGACGATAGATAGCCCAAACCTGGCTGTGGGTTTTGTATCTGTTAGGTTGCACACAGTAAGGACTACCAGCGACCTTCATTTTACCTGTCACATTAGTTTTCTCTTTCCTGCGACCTACAGGCGATTTTTTGCCACAGTAAGGGCGACCTTCATTTTTTTTTCAAACATTTTTAACAACAAAATTAAAATTTCATTAATAATTAAAACATTATAATAAAATTCAAATAAAATTAAAATATTAGAAAAAAATTCAAATAAAATTAAAACATTACAATAAAATTCAAATAACATTAAAACATTACGATAATGAGCACCGTAACGATCCCTATGAATTTGGTTTCGTTAGATTTTTGGTTTTGACGCTTGAAAAGCCTCCTAACAGGCTTCTGTAAACCTTGTAAGCTCGCTACCAAATTCATCTTCATCGTCCGAAGATGAAGTGGCGAAAAATAGCTTGTAAGACGATGTTATGTAGATTTGAGAGAATGTGTTTGAATATGTATAGAGAGAGTTGCAGTTTGAAATGTGAATAAAATGGTGAAATTAGTGAGTTATTTATAGCATGAAAGTGTTTGAATTTTTAAAGCTAAAAGTAATTTTTTTTTTTTTTTTTTTTTTTTTTTTTTTTTTTTTTTTTTTTTTTTTTTTTTTTTTTTTAACTTAGTTTTGTTTAATTTTATTTTTTAATTCCAAACGGTCAAAAAATTGGAAATGGGAAGAAGTGTGCTATCGGTCGCATAAACAAACGAAAAAAAGAAAGAAAGAAAGAAAAGGCAATCGATCGATTTGTCGATCGACACTCACAGTAAAAGCGATTGATCGGCAAGTCGATCGACCAATCGATCTCCCACCTTACTGCGCATAGCCTTAGGGCATGTTTGGTACAAAGAGTTGAGGATGGGGAAATGAAAATCAATTCATTTCTTATGTTTGGTACCTCAAAGAAATAAAAAGGTGGAGAATTGTAACTCCTAGAATTTGGTTCCTTTGTATTTTATAGAGAGTTGGTTTCCAAACCTTTTGGTGAAGAAATGAATTCTTTGCACAATAAATAATAATAATAATAATAATAATGAAATAATAAAATAATAATAATAATAATAATAATAATAATAATAATAATAATAATAACATTATTATTATTATTATTATTATATTAATAATAATATTAATAATAATAATAATAATAATAATAATAATAATAATAATAATAATAATAATAATACTGATTTCTTGAGTCAATTCGTTGGTGTTACCAAACACTGGAATTTATATTAAATTTCTGTGAGAATTCATTTCTGTGATTTGAATTCTACACTTCATTTCATTTCTCTGAATTTCACCCTACCAAACGTGCCCTTAGAGTTTAATGATATGTAATCTATAGATATTGGATGATCAATACAGTTTAGCTTACGAGAAATTCTATAAGCTAGCACTTTTCAACTACACTAAAAATTGTATATTCCGAACACTTTTTGATACAAGGTAAAAATAGATTTATATATGGTTAGGTTATTTTGAAACTAAATATTAAAGGACGATGACAAACACATACAAATAAATCAACATATATATATATATATATATATATATATATATATATATATATATATATATATATATATATATATATATATATATATATATATATATATATATATA